>SNQJ01S0045536.1:70041-87741 GCA_010110895.2 Picea sitchensis
TAGTGATGTTCAGGGGGGTGTTGGAGTTACTTCACACACACCTAGGATTTATTTTTCCTAAGGTTTTTATTTGTTTATTAGTCATTATCCAGTCTCCTATATTTTAGGAGAGAATATTCCACCTGGAGAATATTCTCTTTCAGTTCACACTTCACTTTGACTAGTTGAGTTGAGTTTAGATGTTGCATTGGGATCATCACCATGCAAAATTGGGATCATCACCATGCTAATTCGACCTTACCTTGGTATCATCACCAAAGTGTCACATTAGCCTTGATTCCTTAAGTTAACTCCTCAATACTTTATGTTCAGTCAGTTAACTGAAGACTAGTTGACTAGTTAACTCAACTAGGTGGCAGTTCACTCCCGTGACTGCCTGAGAGACTAGAATAGGTGGCAGTTCACTCCTGTAACTGTTGGTGTGTGTCCAGATCATTCTAGACCACCACTATGGCGACTTGGTTCACCTCAAGTTGAACTCATTGAGTTATACAGAGTATATTATTTGTAAATTATTCATTATTCACAACGGTTAATGAGAATTCTTTCCATTCTTTCTCTTCTTCTTCTTCTTTTCCAATTCTCTCTGCAAATGTGTGTATCATTGTTTATCTAGATCTATTTTGTGCAGGTCAACACATTTACATCGTTGGTCACAACAAAAAATACGTCAAGGAAGAGCCCATAAAAACTCAGTTTGTGCACCAGGATACTTAACCCAACTCTAGTTGTCCTTGACTACGCGTCAACTTCAATATAATTTCCATGTAAACACAGGATTTTCACAAGTATCCTACGTCTGAATGCCCAAGTGGTTTCATAACAATATTCATTGTTCAACATCTTACTGCTAAGGTTCAATTTAAGTTCAACAATGGTATGTTACTATGGTACGGAGAATGTTTGAACGATTTCGTTTGGTACTAGTACTCTCACTCGATTTTAATGACTACCATTGTTTTAATAATTTTATAGGTGACCATGTTAACTTTTTTTTGTTTTTGTTGTTGTTGTTATTGTTATTATTATTATTATAGTATGAATTACTTCCAAGTATGGTTTCGCTTAGCGCTTATTTTCAATGTGTCTATCTCTTAGTGTTGAAAATAAACTTTATTTTCTTGTTTCCAAAAGTTAATATGGATATTTAAATGGCAAAGTGAGTGTCAAGGAATAATCATTTAGTCACATAATTCCCCTCTTACTTTTGATGTTGCAAGCAGTAGTATCAGTTCAGGTGAATCTAAAATAGCCAACTATCACTTGTTAAATTTTAGGGTTTCACTTAACACAAAGCAAACTCCACGGAGTGAAATTTTCGACTTGTTCCTCTACAAGAATTTGTTTTGCTAACTGTAACGTCATTCTACATTTAATCCCGAATGTACATAAGTCGAACCCAAAACACTCAGTCCTGGGTCTGTAACTTTTGTATCTTAGAGAGCATCATATCCCCGAAGCCTTCAACTCCTTATGGTCCTTATAAATTTTAAAGACTCTAAATTTCTGCATAAAAAAGTGGTGAGGAGAAAAGGATCTCACACAGGTCTGACTGAATTACAAATAGTAACGTAATTATTGTCATGGTTTGAAGGTAAAACATGACACTTAGGAAATGACTCCATAAAGATCCACTTGAATAAAACAAAATTGCAAGGGACCCAATAATGGTTGGGACAAGAGGGAATTAAGACTGCATAAATGATATTTTATCCAATGAACGGAATGTATCTGAATTGAGAGAATAAGCAAAGTGTAATTACACATAACTTTTTGAAAATACCCAATGCAGGCTTACAAATGATACCAACGCAAGTGTCAGTTTATGGAGAGTAATATTAGACTATCGGATCTGAGATTAAGAAATTTAAAAATGTTGAAATGGATATTTAAGGGTAATTTATAAGTCTTGGTATGAATTCGAGTGGTATGTAACAAACTTGTGGGTCCTATAACCTTGTAAATTTTTGAGAATATATAGATAAGAGTACAAAAAGAGAATTTTCCATTGTAGAAAAAGAAATTCTAGTGGATTTTAGGTTTTACTAGACTAGGAAACTAAATCGAATTAGCAGCACGAAATAAAACATGACTAGCAAGAAATTTTCGAAGACAAAACATAAATTAACACATGATATTAAAAACTCGATTTCTCTGTCTCAATACCAATCTACTAGAATGAGTAAGGGCGGATTGTATTGAAAACAATTTGAAGTAAGGTAAGCCTTATATAAATGAATTTCGGAATTTATCAATTAATTTAATTTCCATTAACAATTCATTTATTAAAATTTCTTATTTGAAGAAGTTGGAGAATACAAAGATTGTAAATCGCCATATAAATTTTGCATCAATAAAACTTAGCGTTAACAGAGATGCCATTCGACTCAATAATTTCTGAACATATTTGGTACAGGGAAAAATCGATTCATTGTGAACTTGATACATATATTCACATCTTCAACTATAAAATAAAAATAATCTATATAACAACATAGCTAAAAAGGTCTTCTTCATCCATGTGATCCATACACAAAAACAATACATTATTACATGGTAATAAATAGTTTTAATCACTCGATCCATATTTTAGTTCTTCTTTTGAATTATTTCCAGTTGTTCACATGATAATATATCGATTTCATCATCAAATTAATAAATATAACAATAACAATCGATTACCATAACCTGAAGAATGAGAGATATGTGGAGATGATATTCAACTTCAAGACTTGTGCCCGTCCTTCTTGCTTCATCTCGCTAATCCAAAGACTTCACTGGTACCTCCCATCCAATGCTATGGGTACTCTTCTTCCGCCTTAGCCCCTCAAGCCACAAAGGGGTCACACACAGAAATTTAGATCCCGATAGCTAAAGATTTCCCTCACAAGGAGAGGCCTCCACCTCTTGCACAAGCTTGCAGCCCAAATCACACAAGTAAACTTAGTCAATAGAAATTTCAACAACGTTTCATTCATCCAACAATAGGGTAATATCATCTTCCTCACTATTCTTTTTATAAGAAAAAAATTCTTGACAATCGTCCATCCATGCACAATTAAATAATTTTTAATAATTTAATTAGAGATTATTCACTGCCAACACATGTCGCACTTCCCCCAGGTTGCACATGTTTATTCCTTTTTAATTAAAATAATTATGCATTTTCCCTCACATCCCCAATTAGTTCCTAAATTTTCTCCCAGTTGTCCCTTAGTTCCCCAATTTCTCTTTTATGGTGTCTTTTAATTAATTTACAGTTAGATCTTGATTAGGACTCTTCTCTTAGTTATGATTTAGAGTTGTATTACCTTATGATACTAACTCTATGTTGATAACCCATTCTCTCATGAATATAATTTATTTTAATTAAAGTTCATTTTTATTAATTTCATGCACACATTTTGCACATGCCTTAATTTTTATTCTTATTCTCCATTTACTAGTTGTTATTTAGTCTAAATTCCCTTCACCCATTTTATAAATTTTATTTAGTCAAAACATCTAGACTTAGACTTTTGGTTATGTTATCTGCTTTATGACTTAATAATAATTTATATTCTCTTCTCTAACAAAGTCTAAGTATTTATTTCATTTTCTAAGGTCTTCTAGATTTTTTTTGCATCATAAATTTATTCATGCAACGTGCCCTTCAAGACGCACCTTTGTGCTCCAAGGGTGTCACTTTCCATTGACTTAGTTTGGAAGTTGTGTAACACTTGGAGTCAATACTCCACTTGCGACCTTGCGTGAGACTAAGGGCTTAATGAGGAATAAGGAATCTTCCTTATTGTGTGCCCCTCAGAAATCCTAGTGAGTGACTATCTCAGTCTACCCTCATGGCATCACGAATCTCTCAGGAACAAGGTGACTATCTCAGTCTACCCTCATGGCATCACGAATCTCTCAGGAACAAGGTAGTTATTAACCTTTAGTTCAGGTCACGGCGGGAGTGCTAGTAGTTTATGATAGAGACACTGCCACACCTCTCCCTCATCCATATGATATTTGTGTATAACCCATTTACTCCATATGTGAGTTGGATTATCAAGTGTCACCATGCTTGCACCCACTGACAAAGATAATATTAATAACTATGATACATTTAATCCATTCCTGAAATCATCATAATACATGCGTAATAAAACAAGTACTCATAATAAAATTCAATTGTCCACTCCCTGACTCAATTCGGAGTCCAAGGAATTATTTCGATGTCATCTGCATCCTCATCATGTCACATTTCCTACACACTCAAGAAACCCCATCATAATACATGTCAATGTTGTGCATTCATATTAATAACATATCTAAATTTCAATATTCAATCATAGCATAAACTCATAAACCAATTTAGCTAATCATAATGTACCATGTTTATCCAGATCACTTGCACTCAAGTGTCCTCAAAGAATAATCAGTGTTATTAAAATGTGATCAGTGGAACTAGATTTTACATGTTATGTGCCCATAGTTGTTGCACTTATAACATTCAATATTGTAATCAAGTATATGAGAAAATTAATTGTAGTTTCTGTTAGAAAACCCATGAGAACTTCTAGTTTTGATGCTCACATAATCATCCTTTGAGGTTTTACAAGGACCTCTATTTATGTTTCTCACATGGTCACTTCTTGTATAAGATCTACAATATATTGCTTTATGACCAAAATTATTGCAAGAAAAATAATAGCCAAGAAAAAGATTATGGTAATGATTGGTGAAAGGCCTTCTTGGTGGAACAACTCTTATGGACTTGTTCTTTATTTTCTTGTGAGAAGAATTAGGAATCTGGTGGTGATAATTTCCTTTGTTGCCATTGCTTTCATTATTGATGGAGCCTTTGAGAATATTAGCATACCTTTTTTATTTTCCTTCAGGATTATTATGATTCTCATCATAGCCAAGACTAGTCTTGATGAATGGTGACCTTTGGAAACTAAGGATCTCATTTAAAGTTTCGCTTCTTTTTCAAATTTCAAATAAGTATTTGAATTTTTCAATTTCTCCTTTAATGAGACAACTTCATACTCTAACTTCTCACAGGTCTGTTCCTTTTCTTTGAGCTAAATTTTCACTACTTCTTCTATTTCTTTTTCTTCTTCTAGATGGATCTTCGGGATATAATTATCTCCTCTGTTTCTTCAATATCATGATCCTTCTTTTCATGTTTTTGCAATTTCTCATTCAACTCTATATTCATTTTTCTAATCTTGTCTACATTTCTTCTACAACACTAACATGTTCTTTTTCAATACCTTCTTATTATGAATCTGTATTTTCTTTCTAACCAACAGGCTTTGTTTCCATGGTTATGAAGAGATATTCTTATTCATCATCACTATCTTGCCTTTCTACGTATGGACACTTAGCAACAAAATGTCCTATTCTACCATAATTAAATCATTTGATGCGTGTCTTACTTTTGTATTTTCCAAGTCCTCATTTTAGCTTTCTCACAAATTTTGCTTCTCCTGTCTCTAATTCATAGTTGGAACAATCACCAGATATCTCTTCATAAAATTTCTATAGATTGTCCCAAATTTGTTTAGATGATGTACACTTCATTACCTTGACAGTCTCAAAATATGATAGGCCACTCAATATGATATCTATTTCTTTTTCATTGTTTTTTCTTGACTCCATCCCAACTTCATATGTATAACCTATTGTGATTGATTCCCAAATAACAAACCCAAGGGCCTTCAAATATATATTCATTGTTATACTCCATGATGCATAGTTTGTTCCATTGAACAAAAGAGCTCTATTTATAGGGATACCTTCCTTACAATACATATTTTCTCAAGATCTTCCTTCTAGTGGTTAAAGTATTTCTGAAGAAACTTACTCTGATACCAATTGTTGAACTTGTGCTTATACTGAGAGGGGGGATGAATTAGTATATGATAATTTTTACTTTATTTAACCATTCATAAATCATTCATTATTTGATAAACAATAATCACATATAAACTCAAATCAAAATGAATAGAGTTTAACATGGACAACCAATCATGAGAAAACCATAAAACTTGTCTTTATAAATGTTTGTACGCACCAACCTAATGTTATAAAGATTGTAGGCACCAACCTACTGAAGACACCAATATCCTTAGTTGTAACAACTATCCATGAGATGATACTAAATATTATTTGATAATTTAAACACATGCATTAAGTGTAAGCCAAATTTTCTACTTTCATAGATGGAATAACCAACATATTCATAACTCTTTTACAATTTTTCCAATGCTAAATATTCCAAATTTGAATCCAAATATATGAATCTAAATAAGATGATGAGATAAATAAGAAGTTAACTTTGTGATTAAAATATTTAAATAGAAGTATAACAAATTATACCAAATGAAATTCCTCTTCCTTAGTCTGTCGAAGATGACCATTTGCAATGTGTGCATGTCAGTAGTAGGAAGATGATTCCAATCATTCCTTTTTTTCCAATTTTCTGAAGGGAAACAACAAAAACCTCCTAGCCAACTAGGAGCCTAGCCAACTTCCTATCTCCAATAAACCTTTTGGTTTCTTGGCCCTCCATGCCTGCGACTTCAAGAGAAGTAAATCACATATCCTCTAAGAACATTATCACAAAAATTATATCTTCCAAGAATTATCCAACTTCTCCACATGCTCCAACCTCTCAACCTACTCATATTTATAAACTTTCTATACCCACTTCCCCAAGTATCCTTTACCACCCTCATTATTAGCCATCAACCTCTCTTATCTAGATTTTTTTGGGAAAAGATAAAATAAACTAAAATATAAATGACTTACATAAAATAACAATAAATAAAATGCAAAGTCTTTCTTCTCATGCTAGCTTATAAATGCAACTTTGAAAATTTTCCTCAAATGTACAAGACAACACACTATACTCATTTAATTCATTATACCAATCATCAATCTAAGTCAAAGAAGAAATTTAATGCTACCAGATATTTTTGTATGCAATGTAATTTACATAGTCATTAAAACATTCAATTAAATAGTTAATAATCTATTTTAATAATTAATACATTAATTAATTCTACTACTATACATGTGTAGGGTATGTGTCTGTATCTAGCAGACAAATATCTTATGCATGTACTAACAATAAAAAACCACTGCCTCTAGTGCATAGTTCTTGTATGATCACACCAATGCATACAAGACAATAGATCAAGTAAATGCATAATTTAATAATTTTAATGAAAAAATTACCATAATTCATGAATAACTCATTACCACAATTAAAATATCAAAAGGGAATCAAATGAGGGTTTTAAACATTGTAGGAACCAAGTGAGTAAACAATAGTGACACATCTAATCCCCAATCAATATTCTCTACTAACATCAAAGAATCCTTCCTTTCTAATTGTAGATTTTAACCTTGTACAATATTTACTACAAACAGATTTTCAGTAAAAGAATAGAAAAGATACAATGGAAAATACAAACATTACAAAGAGATTTTTCCACTGCAAATCCAAACCGGGAAAACCAACATATTCTATATTCTTCATTGTGATACATTGTTTACAATACAGTATACATATAGGAGCCAGCGACATTAAAAACCCTAACCCAATGACATGGATTAATCAACAACAATAATTCCTTAACTGGAAATAGAAAACCATCAGAAAAAACCATGTGCCGAAAAACCTCCCAACAATGGACATGAAAATCGAGGCAACACGAAAAATGAGGCAAAAATGTGACACATTTCTCGAGGAAAAAAACAATCTCGGGGGCACTACCCCCTGCACCCCCTGCACCCCCCAAGGGGGGGCCTAGCCCTAGCCCTCAAACCCCCCTGCTCGCTTGGCGCAATGTAGACACTACTTTTTCGTGCAAAGAATATAACACATACCCAACATTCTCCCACTTGTTGTTTTCTTTGCATATAGGGGGTTGCAGGGTTACATAGTCAACAATCCAGGGAAGCAATGCCCATCGATCATGTACACCAAGAGAATTTCTTAGTGCTCACAGATTATTTTTATGAATCTGCAACATTCTTTAAAGTGTCCACCTTCATCAACAACACTTTCTTTTCTTCAACCATGTCTCTCACAAAGTGATATTAAATATCAATATGCGTTGTGTTTGAATGATAAGTCGGGTTCTTTGTCAGAAAAATTGCACTCTGATTGTCACAATCTATCCTTACAACTTGATATACCAACCCAATACTTGAACACAATATTTGTAACCATAATGCTTCCTTACTTGCATGAGTGGTTGTCATGTATTCAACTTCTGTAGTTGAAAGTGCCACTACAACCTATATTTTTCTCATCCAACTTATTTCTCCTCCAAATAGGTTAAATCCATACCCACTTGTAGATCTCCTACGATCCAGATCTCCAGCCCAGTCTACATCCATAAAGCCAAGTATATCCAACACTCTGTTCAATCCCAGTCTTCCTTGGTAGCACAATCGATAGCTAGCAGTGCCACGCAAATACATGAAAACCCTTTTTATTGTAGTCCAATGCCCCTTTTCTAGTTTTGAAATATATCTGCTCAAAAATCCCAATGTATGTGCAATGTTTGGTCTAGTACAGACCATTTCATACATCAAACTTCCAATGGCACTCACATATGGAACACGAGACATTTCCTCCTCCTATTCCTGTGTCTTGGGACACTGATTCGCAGATAACTTTAAACCAAAAGGAATAGGAACCTTCATCAGTTTACATTCTTGCATATTAAACCTATGAAATATTGTCTCGACATATTTTCTCTGATTTAACGAGAGTTTCCTCTTTTTCCAATATCTTTTAATTTCCATGCCCAAAATGAAATTTGAAGCAATGCGATCCTTCATGTCATATTTAGAGGACAATTGAGTTTTCACATCCTAGATAATCTTCTTGTTGTTTCCTATCAACAACATGTCATCCACATACAAGACCAAATAAATCAAATGATCACCAATTAATTTAAAATACACACAATGATCCTCTTTGCTTCTTGTGAAGCCAAGTCCCAACATATAAGTATCAAATTTTTGATACCACATCCTTGGTGATTTTTTTAAACCATACAAGAAATTTTTCAGCGTGCATACCAACTCCTTCTTTCCCTTCACAACAAATCTTTCAGGCTGCTTCATATAGATTTCTTCTTCCAGATACCCAAGTAGGAATGTTGTCTTCACATCCATATGTTCTACTTCAAAATCAAATGCAACAACAACAGATAACATAAACCTTATAGAATTTAACTTGACAACAAGAGAAAAAATCTTACCAAAATCAATTCCCTCAACCTGGGAATAACCATTTTCTACTAATTCTTGACGATTAAAATCACAACAATGAATTCTGCCTGCAAAGGATTGCTAAAAGAGTTATTATTTAATTATGCTAATAATATAATACTAGTAGGTTGGATCCCCTTGTAGACTATAGGCGCAAGGATAGACATATCACACATATTTTGTTGCTATTATGATGTTTCCTACATAGTCCTGCATTTTGATGTTGCAGTCTTGGTTTCATTTGGCGTGATAATGAGTAGTTAATGCATTATTGTTGAATGTTGTTGGTAAACACCTGCGACACAGAACAATTTCCATGGTTATGAGGATTAGATTGTTACAGGTGCTATGTTATAACCTTGTCACTAATTTGTATATTGATTACTTATCCACATATATGCAAGCGACACTTAATGGTAGAATGATCAAAACAAGAAAATACTATGAAAAGGTTATAAAGTTATAGCAAAACGAAACTATGTAAAAAGACTACATGCAAACTTTAAATGAAAGAATTAATGGATACAAGTGTTAGTCCTAATTATTATATTATGGTTTGGTTAAAGGACTATGCAATTTTCATTAAAGTCAAATGGAGGCACATATAGCAATGTTGATATGGATTATTGTGAGGATTTATGGAAAATGTTAACGTATGAAATATCTTGGGTCGCGCACTATGCAATAGATATGATCTCAAATCTTATGATGGATTGATATTGATTATGCATTGGTTATATGGTTTGATTTTTTGGTGGATGTTATGCATATTTGGTTGTCTCGTACTTGGAATTGAATGGGGCCAGGTGAGGAAGCGATGTGCATTTACTTCACATCACTCCAAACCTTCCTTGTCGCTCATCACCATAGCATTGTTGCATTGTCGCTTTGTTGGTTGTGAAGCTCTGCGTTTTCATGTTTTTGGAAGGGAAATCTCGGCCAAATCATCATTTAAGTGTTTTTCTCATAGGTATGGTTCTTTTCTCTCCATCCATGAAGGATTATTTGTTTTATGAACCAAATGGTCACTCGGTGATGCTTGGATTCTGCGTGTTCTTGAGATTTTGACTGTGTAAATATCGTGTTATGCCTCTCTGTGATGACTGTAAACTGTTGGCAATTGTAAGCATAGAAATGGGTATTATTAAGTTTGTGTGTTGGTTGTTTTCTCAGTCAGTGTGGTTTTTATGATGGTTCTCTATGGAATAATAGTGTTAGTGGTGCAATAAGGCTCTCAGTTTGATGGTTGAGGGTTTTTATTCACCATTCTGTGTATCGGTGTCGGTCAACTCGTTTCCCTCTTGGTTGTCATGGTAATCCTTATTCAGTTGCTGAGAAACTGCCAATAGTTGGTGTTCTCTTTTCTTTAAACCCCGAGCTGTGGTTGATGTCCCATTCTTACCATATTTTCACTAAAAGAGTCCCAAAGATCAAGTCTTGGTTGGTCCCAAATGTTAATATAGGCATGTGTGGGTATTGAATTGATACGATTTATATCTTGGCATTCTTCCACAAAGAATGTGTGTGTCCTCATTGTTGTTGTGTCAAAAGTTATTAACTTCCGAGGGTGATTGGAGGAGACATTATCTCATCGTGTTTGAATACCCACCATTGTTAAGTTAACCCTCATCTCTTCTCTGCAAGTATTAGAGGCACCTGTGTGCAATGGGTTATTTTACTCTGACTATCTCTGCTCTCCTCGGGCGTTAACTTATGGTTCCGTCAAGGGATTGGAGTAATAATTCGAAGGATTGTATGGCTCACTATTGTGTCCTTTTTGAAATTGTATTTTGGCCTGTGGTTGTTAATCGATGGAAAAATGGATATAATTCTTGGAAGACCGTCAACTCTCTTTATTTTTGTTTAAAAGGAAAAACAAGCTTGTATTTCCTCTATGTATTTGATTTTTGAAAGAGCTCGACTTAGACTATGACTTCCTCTGCTCTCCTCGGGCACCTTCGGGCTTGTCAAGTGTCGAGTTATCAATTTAATTATTGTGCAATTTTGAAGACATGTGTTCCCTCATTTATAAGCCCATCCTTTTGGATCGAATATCTATGAGGTCCTTCTATAATGAATTTGTTTGAACAAATAAGAAAGAAAACGAGCAGTTGCTTATAGTCAAGAGTTGTCTTTCTATTCGTTTATGGTCTCGATCACTATGTTTAATCCATCATGATTTTGATTACTTAAAGAGACCCTGTGTGAGGTTACCAAGCCCAATCAGGGTTTTGGCAAGTTAAAAAGATGCATGTGTGTCAGTTTAGTTTTGTTCGCTTCATATATGATATAGTTATATTGGAATCATTGTGCAGACTATCAATTGTTTAAAAAAGAAGTTATATGTGTTGATACACATGGAGATCAAACTCAAGGCTTATGATTGGGTTGAATGTTGTTATCAATTCAAGATTTTGTCGATTGATTGAATGAAGACTTGTGTATGATCAGGCATGCTTTTAATTCTGTCCACGTTTTTTTGAAAAGACACATGTGTACATTTAAATCGGGCATGATTGTTGATTGTTTATCGTGGTGCATTATTGATTATCAGGGATATATGTTGAGCATATTGTTGTGCATGTTTTTTTATCATAAAGGGAGAGATAAGCGTTATAATACACAGTACTTTTGAATGGAAAAAGTTTACATAATTTATAATGCACAGACTGTTATAAATTAAGGATTTCTGGGAAATTTAATTATTATTGAGACAATAAGCAATTTGCATACAATGGATGAATAGTGAATGTTTTGTTCTTGGAAGTGGATGCTTTTTGGATTAAATTTGAAACAGAGTTATGATAGTTGATTTATTTAATTTATTTTAAGAATAGTATCCATCTAATTCCCTTTAATTTTCTCACTTTTTCGCTCATTACAAATCCCCTCACGATCTTAGATTCATTTTGCACGCCCTGTTCTTTAAAATTAAATTAAATCTTTCTATTACATCAATTAAGAAATAACACAGAGATGGATCATATATGATATGTTTTGGTTATTGTTTCACTGTTGATTGTTTAATGAATTTTTGAGAAGTAATTGTGTTCTTACTCCTTTTCATTTTCTCATTTTTTCACTCAATACAATCCCCTCAGATATCCCATAACCCTAATTCACCCCCTGCTCAGTGACAATTATTAAATGAATTTTATGTATTGGATTGCATGGGTCTGATGTGATTGTTGAGCCAAACTTTGTTTCATATTAAGAGATTTTCATGTATGGTTTTCTTAAGAAGCTAGTTGCTAATAATTGCTACATACAGGATGAGCTTCTTCAACAGAGGAAGTCATGGCTGAAATAACAAGGGAAGAGGGAATTGGAAGAGAGGGCCTAGAAGGCCCATATTCTCAATACATTTCAATGCAGATCCTCAAGAGTTAAACCAACTCTTTCAAGATGGAATTTTCAATTGGATTGGAGAAGGGGTAGTCCAACCTAGACCAGATAGGCCTCCCTTCCAACCCCAGCATGTCCATGGTATCCCTGTGCCCCCTCATGTTTCATTGCAACTTGAAGTTCCCGAGAATGACGAATGGTAGGAGATCATTCACCAACCAGTATCCCAACATCATGGCTCACCAAATTTGTCTCTACCTGCTCCTCCTCCACCTGTTAACCCAAATGCCCATATTTCCCCTGCACACTGACATGTACAGTCCTCCCACGCAAGCAAAATATTCAAAATTGAAGCCCACAACATGCATGACAAAGGAAAATTTGTTGTTTCCCCCTCGTCTCCCTCAAGTGATTCAACCAAATTTGTATCATCATGTATGCACTTGAGAGATGATTGTTCCCATGTCATCAATGAGATCAAGCCTCAAGGTTCTACACAACCTAAAACTAATTCAGGAAATTCAAAATGGGATAGCAACAACAAGGGAAAATTGTCGCTCAAAGTGGCAAATATGGTTTTTGATTATGTTTATTATTGTTTTATTGAGGACAGTGGACTGCTGAAGGTTTTGGACAACAAACTATTTTGGATATTATATGTTTGGATATAATTTGAAATATCATTGATATTTAATTTTCAAATTATGAGAATGATTATGGGAGCCACAAGGGGGGATTTGTTTGATTGATTGACTAGTTATGTTTAATTTTGTTAAAAAATTAAAGGGATCCACAAGGGGTCCCACTTACTAGTTATTATTTATTAAAAGACCATTACTACTATTATTATATTAATTCTTCACCTAAACTAAAAGTTAGTTGATTTTTAATTAACTTAACTAAAAGAGGTAGTTGAACTACTTCAACTAATTTGGAATGCATAAAAGAAAAAGGAAAAGGAAGAACAAGGGGAGAATAGAAGGAGAAAGCATACTAAGGTTTCCTCTTGAGTTTTATTGAGATAGTTCAGTTTTCATTCATTCTTCAATTCATTAAAATCCTAATTCTCTTTTATGATAGGAGGGTTCTATTGTAGACAACAATATTCAAAGTTGAATTACATCATTTAGACACTTGTTTTCAAATGTGTTGATCTATCTTTGATAGTCTATGTAGACTTGTCTGTTTATGAATTAAATTTCATGACTGATAAAGGATATTGTGCAGAGTCAAGTGGGCATCAATCTGTGGCAAGTTGATCCATCTTTTAAAGTTCAGTTTTTACTTCCTATTAGAGTCTTTTTGTATGGTTTTCATCGAGGATATCTAAGTTTGACTTTGGTCCAAACTCCCTTAGGAATTTTTGTAAAGATAACGATTCTTTTGATTTCTTGGAATAAAATAAGTGATTGTTATTCTATCTCATCTGTGTTAATATGTGACTTGGTATTTTTTCTTTTGTCTTGACAATTACTTTTTGGATCTGTTATATTCATAAAATTATATAAAAAAAGTTACATTTTTGAAACAATAGTTTATTCAAAAAATCAGCCTAACCTCTTGTAATTAAGACTCGTGGATTGGGAAACACTTTTTGAGGCTATAAACATAGGGTAACATTCTCGATTATCTTTCCTTAGCCAAGCAATATCTGAAAATGCTTGAGTAAGATAATTTCATATCATTTCCTCAACATTTATTTGGCGACCATACTAGGGAGAGCTTCCATATCTCTCTGGTTGATTTTATTCTTTCTTTTCATTAAATATATTTATATTTCTAATATCTTTCCTTTGATTGTTTCATTTCTTCATGATTGTACCTATTGCAAGGCAGCCCAATATTGAGCCCAGTCTTAAAGATCAGACCGTCATTTATTTTGTTGGAATATTGGTTGTTGTCATTGATGTCAACCCTAGTCATGGGTTTTGGACCGCAAGATTGATAAAGGTATTTGGACATGAAGGACAATGCACATGCATATACAACACCCATGAATGGATAGTATATATCATGTTTTTTTCGGTGGTATGTGGAACGTCACATGGATCCTCATGGTTGAGGAGAAATGAATTTTTGAAGATGACTAAGTGAATTGAAGAAGGAAGTACATGTAGGCCCTGAAGATAATTAAAGAGAAGAATTACAAAATAAGAAAGTGTTAGGTCGGCCCTAATGTTAAAAGGAAGTGACATAAATGGTATAAATAAACATCATTATACATTCATTTGATACAAGTATAATATCAGAGGAAATAAGAAGTAAAGAAGGTCGGATTTCAAGGGAGGATGAAATCTTTTGGTGATGTGTTCTAAGGTATGTTATTTTCAGGTCATCTTACTATTTTTTCTATAACTTTTTTTCTAGAACGATTCAGATGGTTAAATATATATGGTATTGAGAATACATATCAAGGTACCTCTGGTAAACATTTCAGCTCTTGATTCACTATAATTATGGAGATACACTCTGTGGAAGATAGGGTTTGTGACCAGTCCTGAAGCTAGTCAATAAACAGGTGTTTCGGGTAAAACACTCATAACTTCTTCATATAGAATCCAAATAAAGTGGGACCACTTCTATTGGAAAGATTACTGACTTTAGTTTCTTGTGTGTGAGTTTCATAATCGGATGTTAAATATTAAGTGTGGGGCATGCTATACAAGTTGGGTCTTCTAAATAGACCATAATTGAATAAAGTCTACCATTGTTTCTATAACCTCTTTTTGGGGAGGATTCAAGGACTGAAAATTGGAGGAGTTTCATAAAATACATTGAGTAATATTATCTACAGGATCATAGTACTCCAAGAATTGAAGAATTGCAGAAATTGAAGAAGTCTCAAGAAGCATTATCAGGTTCTATGTGATGATTGGTTGATGGTGATGATTTAATGTAAAGTTTTATTGATCCAGGTGGATATCAGTGGCCACCCACCTTTTCCAAATGGCTCAAAACAACTTTCTGGCAATTTTCACAATTTACTATTTTTAGCAGTTTTTTCGGGTCCTGAACTTCCAGGGCCATTTTGAGGCCCTAAATGATGTTTTTTTGGGTATGTTTCTCTCGCAAAATAGCATCTACAATGCTATTTTGTTTTGAGCGTTGTAGGCCTCGAATATATCTTTCCAACGAGCTATCACACGCCTAAAACGAAGATCGTATGCAAAAGTTACGACACGGGGAAGTTGATGTACTCACTTACCCAAACAGGGCCCACATGACTTTTGGCGCTTCATCTCCTAGGGTTAGGTTTTTGGATGTCTAGGAATTTTGGCATTCCCGTTTATTGTAAAAAAGGCCTTCAGAGCCTCATTGTAACCATCTTCTTGCGAATCCAAGTAGCCGTCACATCTCTTCTCAGAGATAAGCTGCCACCATTCTAGTGAGTCTTTCACTCTGTATTTTTACAGTCTCTGTACATTTCTTTGATTAATAGAAATCGTGTATTAATGTATATCTGTGTTTATGGTTGCATCTCTGATACATTTCTGTTATATTATTAAATATCTGCAGTATCTCTGTGCATTTATTTATTATATCTCCGCTCTCATTTCATGTCGAAAATAATCCGGATCATTTATTATCTCTCATATATTCTTGGGTGGAAGGAAGGGGCAATGATGGAGAGTTCAAATCTTTCCTTATATTGAAGGATTGTATCTTCCTCTTGGAGGTTTATCNCTTGGAGGTTTATCCCTCCCTTTACATTTGGAAGATGTAGCTACCTTTGGAAGTCATTACTTCCCTTGAACAATAACTATTGATTATTTCTCATATATTGTGCATGGTGTATTATGGTGTATTGGTGTAACTCTTATACTATTCTTCATTTCTCATTGGATTAGTTGAATGGTTTAAGTATAAGTTGAAAAATGTTTTAAATTGTACTTGATACTGGTTCACCCCCCTCTCAGTATCAACAATTGGTATGAGAGAGGGTTACCTTCAGTACAATTTAACCACTGGAAGGAAGATCCTAAGAAGAAATGGAAGACAAAATTCCAAATGGGATTCCACCATTTGATGTAAGCAATTTTGAATACTGGATTAAAAGAATGGAAACTTACTTGAAATCTCTTGGGGTAGATGTTTGGTTCTCAGTTTCTTCAAGATACAATGCTTTGAAGAAACCAAAGACTGCAGCTCAGAAGGATGCAAAAAGGAACAACAAATTGGCAATAGATACCATCCTAGATGGATTGACATATTCACTGAAATCCAAGGTGCGATCATGTGCATCATCAAAGAGATTTGGGATAAGCTACAAGACCTTTATGTAAGGGAATATGTAGAAGAAGAAGAAGAAGAAGAAGAATTTGAATCAAATTACAACATCTCAGATTTCAAAGAAGAAAATAGAGGTCAGTTCTTTTGCTTTAATTGTGAAGGAGTAGTTCATGTTGAATTTGAATATCCTCATCCAAGGATTGAAAGAAATGACACTTAAGAAGAAGAAAATCATGAAGAAGAAATTATTCAACAAGACGATGAAAATCTTAAAAAATTGAAGTATGTTGAGATTGAAAATAGCAAGCTCAAAGACATGCAAAGAAAACTAAGAAGTGAGTTGGGTAGTTGTGAAAAGACAGTTGTAATCTTAAAGAAACAATTAGAATACTTTGAGAAACTAAGAGAAGAAACCATTTCCCTGAAAACTCTACTCGAAGAATAAAAAAGAATAGGAGAAGTAAGGAATGTCCAAATGATAAAGAAAGAAGAATATTGTGAGAAACTTGAACAAGAAGTTGTCTCATTGAGGAAGAACTTAAGAAAATCTCAAGTGACAAAAGACTTAACACATCTTGGATGGATGGGTGAAACTTCATACAAAGAAGATGCAAATACCAACAAGAAGGTTGAAGAAAGAGCTACACATACAGTTGATGAGAAGTGGACTAAGATACCAAAAAGAAGGAATGATTACAAAAGCGATGAATATCCAAGAAGACCTCCTACCTTCAGGAATCAAAGAAGCTTCAATCAGTATGAAGGAAACTATAGAAGAATAGATCATGAACCCAGATGGACTACATCACAAAGAAGCCCACTTACTCCAAGGTATCAAAATTTCTT
>SNQJ01S0045536.1:90886-107806 GCA_010110895.2 Picea sitchensis
TAACTATTGATTATTTCTCATATATTGTGCATGGTGTATTATGGTGTATTGGTGTAACTCTTATACTATTGTTCATTTCTCATTGGATATAGTTGAATGGTTTAAGTATAAGTTGAAAAAGGTTTTAAATTGTACTTCATACTAATTCACCCCTCTCTCAGTATCAACAGATTTAACCTTGTTTAATACCATATTAGAGACCACTAATACCTGGGTTGAGATTGAAATATCATGGGAAACGATTGAATAAGACATAAGTGTCTGAGAACGTTGGGAAGCTAGGAAAAGACAGCCTAGGAATCAGTCATAGATTTATTTTTCCTACATTTTTTATCTTCTTTTCATTTCCTTAAACCTCTCATTTCTAGCAGAATAAGAGGTTTATCATCGAAAATTAATCCTATTGTTGAAATAGGAAGAAGAAATGTTTTCTTGTCAACCCAACAAAGTACTCTAAGGTAAACTTTCTTTGATTCAACCACTTCATCTTTCTCTCCCTTACCTATCGTTCACAAGATTTCATCTAGTGGTGGCTCTGGTGGCACTGGAGGTGCTTCTTCATCTCAACCTTCAGCCTCATCGATGATTGGTAGCTTATATAGTCACCAAGTCCCTGTTCAATCCACTACAAAGCTAGCCAAATTCATTAAAAGGTATGGGATTTTTAAGTTTGAAGAAGATGATACAACTACTCTGTGGCATGTTTCCTCCCCTCTTAAACTAGCACCTACTACTCATCCACTTCCTAAATTCAAAGAGCATCTCCCTAGGTTTTCAGGAAATAACGCGGTCACTACGAATGAACACTTGGTGGAATTTTCTAACACATGTCACAACATAGGAGAAAATGACAACGAAACTTGTATGCGCTTATTTGTGAATTTCCTTGAAGGGAAGGTTGCAACCGATTTCTTTGACCTTCCTCCTAACATTCTTTATACTTGGGAGGAGCTAACCTATTGGTTCAAATCTACCTATGGGAATTCCAAAATACCAGTTGAGCAGTTACGGGAGTACAATAACATCGCTTATAAGGATGGTGAGACTATCAAGTCCTTCAACTTGTGTTTCACCAAATTATACAAACAAATCCTTGAACTCATTCACCCTCAGAACCAAGCCACTTTCATGCATTATTATAATTCTTTACCTTCCCCCTACCACCATAGGCTTGAGGAAAACACCATTGATAACCTTGGTTCTTCTCTGCATACTTGTTTAGAGCATGAAGAACATCTTGAAATAATAGGTCTTCCTAAGGGAGACTCAGTTAAACAGACAAATATGTCCACCCTCTTACATCTTGTACAAGACATTAATAATCGAATGATAGTGTATGAGCGGAAAGGAAATGTCCCATGTCTTACCCCTGGGGCTTCATCTTCTTCTTCTCCACCTTTAAATAATCTTAATGAAAATAAATTTCAACCTAAATTTATCATGCCTCATAATTGGTGTAACTTGTGTTAAGAACACCATGAGGAAAGTACATGTGAAGTAAAGAAGAGTGCCAGAGATAAAATATTTGGTAAAATACATGAAACTACCATTCTTTTCCTAGACTTTGCAGAGTGAGAGGATGTTATGATCATAAATACTAGGAATAAATCATATGCTCCAAAAGGTAAATATGATCCTCCTCACACTTATTCCATCCCAAGCTCATATTCACCAACTGCTATTGTTCAGGTTCCTAAGGCTCCTGACAGTCAAGGAACTACCTCCCCTCTTCCCTCTTCCAAATACAACATTCTAAATCAGTTGGCCAATATTAAATCATATGCTACCCTACTGGACATGGTTGTCCTCCCTGAGCAATAGAAGCATCTGAAAAATTTCATGGAAGGAAAATCTTCCATTGTAGCCAACCTCTCTGAAGAGGTAGATGAAGAGGATTCATCTATAAGTATAGTAGGCATAAATAACTTTAAACACCCTGTAAAAAATCAGCATGTTTTATATTTTTGTAAAGATTATGGACAAGATTACCCATTGTTGTCTCATTGACGGTAGTTCGGGCTCAAGTGTAATGTCGAATATTATTATGGAAGAGCTAGGCTTGTCTTGTACAAATGAAAATGCCAGAAACATTCTCTCTTATAATAGTTTACAATAAATGACCATAGGTGAAATCAAGGACGTGGCCTTGGTTTTGTGCGTGCATCCTGAAATAAGGACAACCCTTAATATTCAAGTAATCGATATGCCAGTAAGTAATTACTTGATAATCTTGGGAAGAGATTGGAAAGCTTTGATGGGTGGATACCTCTCACTCGATGGGACACACCTATCCATTCCTCGAAATGGTAAAAACATCACAGTCCTAAGGGAGGGGAGAATTTCCCCTTACATAGAAAGCGTTCCACAACCTAATGTGAATTATATCAAGGAGGGCCTAGGAGTGTATTCCATATTTGCAGATGAGTACAACACTACCTTGGAACAAATTGACTTAGAGGATGGGATGTGGCATATGCACTTTGATGGTTCATGCTCCAACGAAGGAAACATAGATGGTATTATATTGTACTCTCATGTCGGTAAGATTCATAACTTTTCCTATAGGCTAGAGTTTTCCTTGACAAACAATGTCATTGAATTTGAAGCATTATTGCTAGGCATTGAAAATGCCTATAATCTGGGTTGTGGTCACCTTACAGTTTTTGGGGATTCTGAACTTGTTGTAAACCTTGTACATAAGATATACTCTCCTAGAAACAAGTTAATGAAATGTTACACCCAAAATGTTAGGGAACTTATCTCAAACTTACTATCTTTCAACATCACTCATGTTAAAAGGGAATATAACTCAATGGATGACAGGTTATTTGTTTTTGAAGCCTCTCCTACTCGGAAACTTATGCCACAAAGACTTGATTGTACCTTTGAATCTCTGTGTCATCCACACATCCCTGAGAATATAGAGTGATGGCAGGTCTTCCCTAGTGTTGAGAGAATTTGTTCTTTCATCCAAAATGAACCTTGTAAGCCTAAGGAAATTATATCGATGGAAGATAACAAAATTCCTAAAGGATTGACTCCTATAGAGAGTTCATTTTCATCGAGTGATGTAGGCAAAAAAGAAAAACATAAAGAAGAGGAGTCAAAGAGGAAAGTGGGTGAAACCATTTCCTTGAACATTGGAACACCCAAGTCTCCAAAGAATGTTAAAATAGGTGCCCAATCTTTTGATGAAGAAAAATTGAAGTTCGCTAAGCTGCTTGGTGAATTTCAAGATGTTTTTTCTTGGTCTTATGAGGATCTTCGTGGTTTTGATCCTGATCTTATACAGCATGCCATTCCTATCAAGGAGTGCATAAAACTAGTTAGGAAAAAACAAAGACCCATTAACCCTGATGTGACATCCCCAAAAAAATAATTTATTTTTAAGCTTGAGATTTCTTAGAAAAAATTATTTCGTTTTTGGTAAATTCGAAATTGGAAAATTTTTGCCATTTTTTGAAATTTTGAAATTTGAATTTAATTAATTGTAATTAATGATTATGACTGTTGGGCAGAGACCTAATTTGACCCAACTAACTTCTTGACTATGACACTTGTATGAAACAGAATATTTTATAATTATTTCTGGAAGACAAATGGAACAACTATGTTGAAATCAGCTGACCATGACTCCATGAGTGGAGAACATGTTGGAACTACCTCAGGGTTGATTGTTACAAGTGGAAAATCATGAATTTGACCATGGGCAACCCCTAAAAATCAGGGATTTGGAAAGCTGCGAAAATTCCCAAGGGAGGGAAAAAAGACCTAGGAAAAACGGATTCTTTTGAGATATATGGCATATGTGAGGAGGCAGGACGCTGTCGAGTATGCGGGAAAGAAATATATCTCTTGTTGTTATGAATGCTACTGGCTGAGTGTGAGGCAAGGAGAGGATTGTTGATACTGAAGAGCATTGCTGAGAAGGAGTTCCAAGTTAGCCCTCATGGATTCTTGGTCAGGCTAGGGGGTGAACAAAACAAGTGATTTGGCTACCTTGTTCTAAGGTTGGGAGGAACTTGGTTGTTCCTTTTGTTGTTCTAGTAATTATCTAGATATGTTCCTCTACTTCCCTCTTATTATATTTGTATTGTTGGAATGAGTATACATGTTTTCTACTTCTAGTTGTATATGCATATGAGAATAGGTGGAATTATAGAGTTGTTGTAAGGTACTTGTTGTAGCAATAATTTTGTTCTACCAAAGATTGTATATACAGGATCATAACATGTTATCTACTATAGGAAACATCTAATCTACTAAAGAATATATCTAAATTAATTACCATGGGTGATCTGTTATAGGAACATAATTATTATATTAAGGAATGAATTTATACAATGATTGAGGATTATCTGTGGTAGGCATAGAATGTAAATAGTAAATAGTGTGGTAAATCCACAGTGTATTAGTCATGGCAAAGATAAATTTATCTGGTACAAAGTAATAAATTAACCAAAAATTACAAGTACAAATTCTGGAAAATTTCTACCTATCCTAAGGTTATATGCTTATAAGATAGTCAAGTTATGTTTTCAACCCGTACAAATCCAAAGCCAAATTGGGACTACTATGATAAAGATTCACGAATTGTATATGTAACTATATGAATACAATTATGAATTTATGCATTTCATTTGACAATCAACACAGTAGATGGCATAGAAATGACATTGCACAATTATACATAACCCTCTATACAATCAAAGTATCGAGAGAATGGCTGTACATATATAAATCTGTATATATATATAAGGAAGTGATCCAGATTTAATCACAGAGTTACATTTCTAATATGTTTTACTCTGACAAACTCGGATCTTTTTAAATATCCAATGCTTAGATCCAATCTAACTATTACAAGTCCAGGATAAAACATTTCAATAGTACACATGAGAAATTAATACTTCCAACACTTTTGATTTTGCCTAGGGCCTACTGTGATAAAGGTTGAAAGTAAATCCACAAAGAAACAACATATGTTATTCATAATATAACTTATACCCGAGTAAGGAAGAATAGTTCCATTATGAAAGATAATCTATTTCGTGTTTTCTATTCCAGTAATGTTTGAAAATAAGTACATAATAACGTTCGTCATAATCATTCGACCAGATATATAATTAAGTTTGACTCTCATACTCGGTCGTGAAGGCAAGTAACAGAAGTAAAAAAACCTAATACTAAAGCAAACAAATCTTCACCCATAGAGTTAACCCTCTAATATAAATCCTTGTAGCCATTAAGTCGCCTAGGGCTCTCCTTGAAAGGGGCGAGTTGGAACCCGAGTACCTCTTATGCAGGTGGCAGAAGTCAGCCTCCATAAATCTTGCATGGCCAAATCCCCTACACAAGATTTTGCAAATTACCATCAATAATTATTCAACAGAGACAAGGCGAATAAAAGAAACGAGTAATAATAGGAAAGATTTGCAGAGTCATACTTAACTTTAAGTGGGGAGATCCGATATCATTCGTTGTTGCACTGAGCTGAGTAACACCCTAGACTGAAAGGGGAGGAGGAGCTCAAGTTTCCCTGATGGGTACCCTCGCAAGCACAAGGTCCCATCATTAGTGATAAGAACCGAACTAATGTACATATATAAAAGACAGTGCAGGAAAAGAATATACAAATTTCCCTTACAGTGAAGGACGTGAGTCCCATAACGAGAATGGGCCAAGATTTATTTCTAATTTGTAGGTATTGAAATTGGAATCCATAGATAAAATAACACTACCAAAATCTATCCAAATTCCATCTGAGAATTAATGTAGTTAAGGAAGAGAAAATCCAGGGATCAACACTGTACAAAAACACTAGACTCGTATGATCGTTGTAATATGCTCAGACCTTAAGTAAATGGGCATGAATAGGATGAACCTGAATGTTTTTAGTATACAAAGCAGGGTACAAAGATTTTTTTATCTAGGGCTACGCCGAATGTTACTATCAGAAAACATTCATTTAAGAAATTTCAGTCATAAGAATTCATCGGTTGTTGGGAAAACATGGAACCAAAATCAAACCCAAGACCATGCACTCAACTAGGATAGGAAACTTTATTTGAATATTGCCAATGAGTTTTTTGTGTCATAAAATAAGAATCACATATAGGCAGAACATAAATCCCTAACCTAATACGAACTTTTGGGCCATAGTCCCAATGAAGCACAGCTTGTGATAGCACAAAGAGAAAACAATGAATGTAGGGGATGACTAACAATGTTTTACGAACAGAACACTATCGGTGTGAATTCATCGGGAGGAAATACAAAGAACAGGAGGCTGAAAAACCTTGCCGAACGACTGAGTAGAACATATAACAATAGAAGAGTCACTTACCGATAGGAAGAACAGTCCTGGGAGGCGCTCCAATGTCACCATTCTCCCCATGTCGAATAAATTCCAAGGAAACAAAGAGAAAATGCAAAGCTCGACTTTGGAACAGTTTTTCACAAAAATGACAGGCCAATAGCTATTGTAACCCTAAGACACACAGAGTGAATGTTGAGGGTACAATGAGAAGCATAGACATGTGATGTAAGTGACTTGGCACGTTTGAGTTGGACGGAGGTACATGGTTGGCCCTCGTTGTTTACCTACCTCCTTTAATGGTCGGTCAAAGGTTTAACTCTCGACTGTATCTTGTCACATTTAATGTATTTACAAAGTAAAGGATGGGTTTCCTCGAAACCTACGATGTTGAAATCCTCAGTCTCCAACCACTACCCAATCCAGTTAGCACCAATTAGTTATACTGCACTTAAATCGGGTAGAGATAATCGATGGTTAGCCTAGGGTTTGTTTTCTAACCAGAAAATTGTTAGATAGTGTTGTAAATGAAAGATATTCAACCAATCAAAGTCTTTTACAAAGGAAGCATGTCGATGACTTTGGTCACCTATTTGGAAGAGCCAACAACTTATGATAAAGTCAGTGTATCGCTAAGATAAAACCTAACACCCAATGCATTGCGTATAAAGTCATATGTGGACTTGGATTTTAGACTTGTGTGCATATGTGGAGGTGTGTTTAGAGGAGAGGTTGGGATTCTAAGTCCTATGCCTTTTGTTTTAATTTTCAAATTAATACCAAGTATAAACTTATAACCGCATACAAATGCTAGTATGACCTAAACGAACACTGAAAGAAAATGCTAGATTGTGGGTCTGTCATTTTAGAAAAAGGAAATTAGGCACACTGGATATCGGAGTTTAACAATGGAAATAAAAGGTTATTTCTTTATTATAAGTTTGTCTTTAATAAATTGAAGGTTAATGTCCTTAGAAGAAAAAAAAAATTATGACGAATTTGAGGTATATTACACCTACGTTGGAAGCAACTATTTGAAAGGAGTTGGAAAAACTCTTGAAGGTTGGGATCATTTTCCTAGTTAAGTATTTTGAGTGGGTCTCCAATTTGCTTCTCGTTCAAAAAACAACTGGTCAGATAATATTATACGTAGATTTTTGCACATTGAATAGGGCTAGTATAAAAGATCACTTTCCTCTCCCTAATATGGAGATGATTTTGCAACAAGTTGCAGGGTCACAGATGATGTCCTTACTTGATGGTTTTTCTTGTTACAATCAAATCAAGGTAAAAAGGACAGATACATATAAAACCACTTGTATTACTCGTTGGGGCACTTTTTCTTATGAACGTATGCCTTTTGGATTATCTAATGCAGGTGCTACTTTCCAAAGAGCTATGCAAATAGATTTTGACAATTTGATCGGTAAAATTATTCAGATTTATCTTGATGACTTAACTACGTATTCTAAAAATCGATCAGATCATTTTGGTTATCTTAAAAGGGTTCTCATGCGATGCGGGGAATTTGGTATTTCTCTAAATCCTTCTAAGTCTATTTTTGGTGTTACCAAGGGCAAGCTCCTTGGACACATTGTCTCTGATTCAGGAATAAGAATTGATCCTGAATTGATTGTTAATATCCTAAATCTACTTGCTCCTACTTCAAAGAAGGAGGTTCAAGATTTTATGGGTGTTATTAACTTTGTCTGTAGGTTTGTTCCTGATTTTGCTGTAATGGTAAAACCAATTCATAATCTTCTTAAGAAATATCATTCCTTTTCTTGGATAGATGATTTCGAAAATGATTTTGTGGGGATCAAGAAAGCAATTAGTTCCACACCGGTTTTGGCAAAGCCGGATTTTGAGAAATAATTTATGATATATACTAATGTCAGAGAGGAAGTAGTTTCTGCTATCCTCAAGGCTCATGCAATGTGATGACCAAGGTAATGAAAAACCAGTGGCTTACATGATTCAAAGATTGTCTGATGATGAGTTTAAATATTCTTTTATTGAAAAGCATGCTTTTTCTCTTGTTAAAGTTGTTGAAAAGTTTCTCCACTTCATCTTAGGTAAGCACATGCTGGTAAAATTCCCTTTACCTACTGTCAAGTTTTTCCTCTCGCGGACTTATCTTTCAGGGAAGCTTTCACATTGGCTTTCCAAGATCCAGGAGCATGATTTAACTATCATGACTTCTAACACCATCAAGGGATGTGACTTAGCCCTTCACTTAGCTCAACATGTTGAAACTAGTGAGGAAATTGATTAACAGGATAGCTCTCTATCAACATTGTTTTACATTGACAATCAAATCCTTTCTGTGTCTGAACATCATTGGTATAAATATTTGGTTTACTACTTTCAAAATCAAAGATGTCCAGATAAATTAGACACTCATCAAAGAAAAAGGCTCTGCCTCGAATCTGCTAGATACGTCATTATAGGATACTTATTGTTTAGGAGATCTGTCGATGGTATGTTGCTTCATTATGTGAACAATGAGGAAGCATAGAAATTATTACAAGAGACTCATGGTTCTTCAAATTATGTTATTCATGTAGGAGGTCACTTTTTTGCTAAAACCATTTCTTTTAAGATTATCGGGAAAGGGTACTATTGGCCTTCAATATTTCGTGATTCTTATATTTTTTCAAGATCTTGTGACTAGTGCTAGAAGTTTTCTAGGAAAAAGCGTCTTTCATTCATGCCTTTACAACTTGTCCTCCCAGACTTTCCTTTTTCAAAATGGGGTTTGGACTTTATTGGTCCTATTAATCCTTCGTCTTCGGCAGGACAAGTCTTTATCTTGACAACCACAGACTATTTTACGAAATGGACTAAAGTTGTCCCACTTAAGCATTCACATGATGAGCATGTGATTTCTTTCCTTGAAAATAATATTTTTTCCATATTTGGTCTTCCTTTGGAAATTATTACAGATAATGGTCCCTCTTTCATTTCTGTTAAGATGACCCAATTTTTAGCTAAGTTGGGGGTTAAACATTTTACATCATCATCTTATTATCCCCAAGGTAATGGGCAAGCCAAGTCTACCAATAAGAATCTGGTAAGAATTATCAAGAGGCTCATTGAAGATAAGCCTCATCAATGGAACACTCTCCTCACTTACGCCCTTTGGGAAGATCACACTACCACCAAGGTGACCACTGGTTGCACTCCTTTCCATCTTGTTTATGGTCAAGAATACATTCTTCCTACTGAGCTAGAACTTTCCTCTCTAGGGTTAATGCTACAGGTTGAAGAATTAAATTCTTCTGATGTTTCTCAAAGAATGAATGCACTTTTGTCTTTAGAGGAGCAAAGGAAGTTGTTTCATCTCATGTCGATAATGGAAGGCATTCAAAGTTCCAAAAATTATGGTTGGGTCCTTTTAAGATCGCTTTTGTCCTGGGCGCAAATTCTTACACCCTAAATTACTTACAAGAGAGGTTGTTTTCCTATAGCACTAATGATTCTCACTTAAAACATTACGTGGAACCAACTTGAAAATTTTATCACCGTATGTAATGTTTTTTTGTATTATAGTAGTTTTAATTGCTTCAATTTTACATTTATGTCATTTCAATTCTGTTGTTTCATTTCTGCTATGACATTCCTTGCCCTTTGTTTCTTTTTGACTTCATTTCTTGTCAAAATAAAATGTTGGATCAGTTTTGCCACAATGATGCTTCTGAAAAGTATTGTTAATCAATAAAAATCAAGTTACACAGTTGTCATGATGTTCCCCTTGAAAGTATCATTGAAATTTTTATCTGCTTCAACTGTGGTTTTATAAGATAGTTGGTTTTATCTCTCTTCTTCTTTCCTTTTCTTTCATCCATTTCAAGATTCAAAAGAGAATATCAGAAAATTTTCCTCCTTAAGATCAAAGAATACTTTACTATGATTAATTGAATGATTATGCTTACAGGGATAAACCCCCTCATACTTAACACTTTCTATGAGTTATTCCCGAATTCCCAGTCATTTTTCCCTTAAATCCGCTCACTTCCCCCTGTTGCATAATCATTTTGATGTATATCTTCTTGATCTGATGTTACTGGTCTGCAAAACTAGACATTCTAAGTTCTTAATTTGTTGGAAATAGATTTCCCTGTGGAGTCGCCAGTTTGTTGACGATTAAAATCGCAACGATGAATTTCGCTCGCAAAGGATTGCTAAAAGCGTTATTATTTAATTATCATAATAATATAATACTAGTAGGTGGCATCCCCTTGTATACTAGAGGTGCAAGGATAGACATATCACACATATTTTTTTGCTATTATGATGTTTCCTACATAGTCCTACATTTTGATGTTGCAGTCTTGGTTTCATTTGGCGTGATAATGAGTAGTTAATGCATTATTATTGAATGTTGTTGGTAATCACTTGCGACACATAACGGTTTCCATGGTTATGAGGATCATATTGTTACAGGTGCTATGTTATAACCTTCTCAATAATTCGTATATTGATTACTTATCGACATATATGCAAGGGACACTTAATGGTAGCATGATCAAAACAAGAAAAAACTATTAAAAGGTTCTAAAGTTATAACAAAAAGAAACTATGTAAAAAGACTACATGCAAACTTGAATGAAAGAATTAATGGATACAAGTGTTAGTCCTAACCATTATACTATGGTTTGGTTAATGGAATGTGCAATTTTCATTATAGTCGAACGGAAGCACATATAGAAATGTTCATATAGATTATTGTGAGGAGTTATCGCAAATGTTAACGTATGAAATATCTTGGGTGGCACACTATGCAATAGATATGGTCTTAGATCTTACGATGGATTGGCATTGATTATGCATTAGTTATATGGTTTGATTTATTGGTTGATGTTATGCTTATTTGGTTGTCTCGTACTTGGAATTGAATGGGGCCAGGTGAGGAAGCGACGTGCATTTACTGGACGTCACTCCAAACCTTCCTTATCGCCTATCACCCTAGCATTGTTGCATTGTCACTCTGTTGGTTGTGAAGCTCCGCGTTTTCAGGTTTTTGGAAGGGAAAGCTCAGGAAAATCATCATTTAAGTGTTTTTCTCACAGGTATGGTTCTTTTCTCTCCATCCATGATGGTTTCTCTGTTTTATGAACCAAATGGTGGCTCAGTGATGCTTGGATTATGTGTGTTCTTGAGATTTTGACTATGTGTAAATATCGTGTTATGGCTCTCTGTGATGACTGAAAATGTTGGCAATTGTAAGCAGAGAAATGGGTATTATTAATTTTGTGTGTTGGTTGTTTTCTCGATCAGTGTGGTTTTTCTTATGGGTCTCTGTGGAATAATAGTGAAAGTGGTGCAATAAGGCTCTGAGTTTGATGGTTGAGGGGTTTTATTCACCATTCTGTGTATCAGTGTCTGTCAACTTGTTTCCCTCTCGGTTGTTGTGGTAATCCCTATACAGTTGCAAAGAAACTGCCAACAATTGATGTGTTCTTTTCTTTAAACCCAGAGTTGTGGTTGATGGCCCATTCTTACTATCTTTTCATTGAAAGTGTCCCAAAGATCCAGTCTTGGTTGGTCCCAAATGTTAATACAGGCATGTGTTGGTATTGAATTGATAAGAGTTATATCTTAGAATTCTTCCACAAAGAATGTGTGTCCTCACTGTTGTTGTGTCAAAATTTATTAAATTCCCAGGGTGATTGGAGGAGACATTATCTCGTTGTTTTTTAATACCCGCCATTGTTAAGTTAACCCTCATCTCTTCTCTACAAGTATTAGAGGCACCTGTGTGCACTGGGTTATTTTACTCTGACTGGCTCTTCTCTCCTCGGGTGTTAACTTATGGTTTCGTCAAGGGCTTGGATCAATAAGTTGAAGGATTGTATGGCTCACTGTTGTGTCATTTTCAAAATTGTATTTTGGCATGTGGTTGTTAATCGATGGAAAAATGGATATAAGTCTTGGAAGACCGTCAACTCTATGTGTTTTTTTTTTAAAGGATAAACAAGCTTGTGTTGCCTCTCTGTATTTGATTTTTGAAATATCCCAACTCAAACTCTGACTTCCTCTCCTCTCCTCGTGCACCTTCGGGTTTTTCAAGTGTCGAGTTGTCAGTTTAATGATTGTGGAATTTTGAAGAAATTTAATTTATAAATTAAGGATTTCTGGGAAATTTAATTATTATTGAGAAAGCAAGCAGTTTGCATACAATGGATGAACAGTGAATGTTTTGGTCTTGGAAGTGGATGATTTTTGGATTAAATTTGAAATAGAGTTATGATAGTTGATTTATTTAAATTATTTTAACAACAGTATCCATCTGATTCCATTTCATTTTCTCACTTTTTCGCTCATTACAAATCCCCTCACAATCCTAGATTCATTTTGCACACCCTGTTCTTTAAAATTAAATTAAAGATCTGTATTACAACAATTAAGAAATAACATAGAGATGGATCACAGTTGATATTTTCTGGTTATTGTTGCACAGTCGATTGTTTAATGAATTGTTGAGCAGTAATTGTGTTCTTACTCCCTTTCATTTTCTCACTTTTTCTCTCAATACAATCCCATCAGATATCCCAGAACCCTAATTCACCCCCTTCTCATTGAAAATTACTAAATGAATTGTATGGATTGGATTGCATCGGTCTGATGTGATTGTTGAGCCAAGCTTTGCTTCATATTAAGAGATTGTCATGTATGGTTTGTTTAAGAAGCTAGTTGCTAATAATCACTGCATACAAGATGATCTTCTTCAATAGAGGAAGTCATGGCCGAAATAAGAGGGGATGAGGGAATTGGAACATAGGGCCTAGAAGACCCATATTCTCAATGCATTTTGATGCAGATCCTCAAAAGTTAAACCAGCTCTTTCAAGCCGGATTTTTCAATTGGATTGGACAAGGGGTAGTCCAACCTAGACCAGAGAGGCCTCCCTTCCAACTCCAGCATTTCCCTAGTATATGTTGGTTATGTGTTATATTATTTGCATGAGTAGTAGTGTCATGTGCCTCGAGAAACATGTCACATATTTAGGTGGTTTTTCGGCACATGGTTTTTGCCAATGGTTTTCTATTTATGGTTAAGGAATTAGGGTTGTGGACTAATCTGGGTCATTGGGTTAGGGTTTTGGATGTAATTGGCTCCTATATGTATATTGTATTGTAAAAAATGTATCACATATGAATGAATATAGAATATGATGGTTTTCCCGGTTTGGGTTTCCAGGGGAAAAAACTCTATGTAATGTTTGTATTTGTCATTGTATCTTTTCTATTCTTTTACTGAATATATGTTTGTAGTAGATATTGTACAAGGTTAACAAATACATTTGGTATCATAGCTTTGTTGGCTTCAGAGGTACAGATTTGTGGTCAAGGGTTTGGCTCGGGACTGTGATAAGCCTTGTTACAATGGGAGATCTGTGGTATTGATTTTTCAGGTTAAAAGAAATGGCAAGAAATTCGAAGACGGAGATTGAGAAGTTTAATGGGAAAAGTTTTGAGCTATGGAAACTCAAGATGGAAGATCTATTGGTGGACAAAGATCAGTGGATCGCGGTAGATCTCGGTACTTCACCTACATGAACTTCAACATATGACTGGAAAAAGTTGGATCAGAAGGCAAAAAGAACAATCTAATTGTGGCTCTCCGATTCGATATTATTGAATGTGTCAGAGGAAGCAACAACCAAGGATTTATGGGAAAAGTTGGGGAAGTTGTATCAGTCTAAGTCCCTAGTAAATAAACTATTACTGAGAAAGAAGTTGTATAGCCTGAGGATGAGAGATGGAGACTCGGTGGCAGAGAATTTGAACGCCTTCAATACTGTGGTAAGTAAGTTAGTATCTATTGAGATTAAAATTTCAGATGAAGATAAATGTATTATTTTACTCTGTTCTTTACTAGACTCCCATGATAGTCTAGTTGTGGCCATAGGTAGTAATACAACTACCTTGAAGTTTGATGAAGTGGTCTCATCCTTGTTGTCGGAGGAGATGAGACGGAAGAATATGGAAGGACAGAGCACAGATGAATTATTTGCAAGAGGACGTTCCCGGGAAAGGAATAGATCTAATTTTTCAAGTGGGATATCTAAGTATAAGGGTAGTTCTAAATATCTTGAAAAGTTTGTAAGGGTATGTTGGAGATGTGGAAAAGAAGGGCACTACAAGAAGCAGTGTAGATCCAAGGTTGAGAAAAGGAAGGGATCTGAAGAATCTCATTCTACAGAAGAAAAAACCTCCAAGGAAGAAGCAGGATATGTGTACTTGGCTTCTTCAAGCACACATGAAGATCATGAGGCATGGTTGGTTGAATCTGGGGAATCCTTTCATATGACTCCCCATAGGGAGTGGTTCTGTGAATATGAAAGGTATGATGGAGGTAATGTTTTCTTAGGTGATGATTCGACAACCATAATCATAGAATGAGAAAAAATCAAGTTGAGGCTCATAGATGGAAGGATTAGAACACTTCTTGGTGTTCTTCACATCCCAGGTTTGGCCAGAAATTTGATTTATGTAAGAAAAATGGACGATGCAGGGGTAAAAACAATATTTGAAAAGGAAACCTACAGGATGGTTTGAGGAGAAATGGTGTTGCTGAAAGGATTTCAGTTTGGAACTCTGTATAAACTGGAAGGAAGCACTATTAGTGATGGGTGTTGTTGGAGCTGCCCTTTTTTTAACTTTACTCTTCACCATTTTTAATCTTTGATACTTGAAAATCTAAAGAGGTCCTTTTGATTCCCCTTGAAAGTTTGGCTTCACCCAACTTGGTGAATGACGACTATGCTTTCTACCCTCAAGCCAATCCACTTTTTATGCTTGTTTGTGCTTTTGTTCCATTTAGGGATCTAAGTAAATTAAGTACTTTATTTTTGAGTTCACAAGTCCCGAGTCATGGCTACTTGAATTCGTTATAAGTTTGATTTAAGATATTAACAGGAGTCAAATCTTTTAACTTCGGTGATTAGGCGTCATTCGAGGTTTAGCGCCTCAGTTATGAAGTTCAAATTTTATGTTCTACGACTCAGAGAGCCGAGGACCACAATTTTAGGACTAACCACAGTGGGGGATTAAAGGTAAAGCTAATACATGGTTAAATCTATTCGGCGCTTCGCCACTAAACACTATCTTTTAGAAAGTTACAGCTTTAAAAACCCGACTCACGAAGTCGTGACGTAATTATAACAAGATTAATTAATTAGCCCTAATCTAAGTTTTCCTTCCCTAAAGCTGACCTTAATTGTAAGCCATCTCAGCGGTTTACTTAACTCGACATACCATTATCTCAAAAGTTTGTCTTTACTCGGCATACTAATTTCCAAAAAACTTGTCAACGAAGTTCTGAGTCATGATATAGCAAATAAAGTGATTAGGCAATTAATGACGCTCCAAATCTCTATTATTGTTAATTAAGCCAAAATCGGCCCTCGCAGTCTCGCGAGTTGAAGACTCAAAATAGGGAAAGGAAATCCACGATGCAGCGAAAAGTGAGAAATTGATTAACGTTGCTAATTTTGAATATTTTAAAATAAAGCGAGATATGTCCCGCGCATCGAGGCTTGCACATTTCCCGAGGTAACTATTTTCTCTCCATACTCCGACTGCTTGTCAAACCGCCAAACATTGATGACATTAATGAAGAATTAGGGTGAATCCACGAATAAATAAGATCGTATTTTATGCAATAAATTTGTTTCTAATTGCGATTTGACAGACTTATTTCGAATAGTACAGAATTTTCAAATATATACAGCAGTTTCATTTTATTATATGAAAACATTTTTCATAAGCACGCAAAGCTCTCCATTTTCAGAGTGAACTAATTGTTGCATGTATACGCAGGTCTATCACAGAAAGGCAAAAACGCAAGTTTCAGCCATGGCTCCAAGGAAAGAAACGAAGGCGAATATCAAATTTGCAGGGCAAGGCCCGGATAATGTCTCCGACACTTCTCCCTGGAGTGTTGATTCAGTCCCTAACTGGTCGTTTGTTTCAGATATTCTGCAAACTGAGCTGGTGAATTATTCAGATTCCGACGACAACGATAACGAGAAGGATGACCTGAACACTAAATACAAGATAGTGGTTCAATCTAGAATGCAAAAGGTAGGAACCAGACCACGGTTGCTTCCCTATTATGATATGATCCGATGGGCGTTAGATCACATATCCTTACCCACCAGAACTATCATGAATGACCAGCAGGTCACAGTCGGGACATTTAGACCGGAGCACATCCAAACCATGTATAAGCTCCCGACAACATCTGAATACACATATGATGTTGAATTCCTGGAGGGATTCAAACAGAAGGAGTGCACTGAATATGACAAAACCATGACCAGTTTGATTAAAGATTGGGTTTCTCGCGCCATGAAGTTCAGGGAAAACGACCAGGGCGTATATTCTATCATTTCTTTGGAGCCACAGTATAAATATGTGGCCATGATGACATGTCGGTTATTTGGGAGAGAATACACCTCGCATTTCTACATTGCGTGGGTGCCTCTCATATTTTGGGTTGCAGAAGGTTGCTCGTTTAATTGAGCAAAGATGCTCTCAGACAGTTTGGCTAACAGGGTCACAGAGTATCGGGAGCAAAAGGAAAGCGGAAGACCA
>SNQJ01S0045536.1:107816-136495 GCA_010110895.2 Picea sitchensis
AGGGAAATGTCAGCGAGGGATGGATATTTGATGAAGAACTGAGGCCTATCAGAGCAGAAGAACTTCCTCCAAACGAGTTCTTCTTTGACAAAAAGAGAAAAGCAGTTGTGAAAAGGGAGGTCTACCAGGACGAAGGATCGACGGCTAAAAAATTCAAAGTTATGACCAATGGAAAGAACAAAAAGAATGAGGAATTCACCACGGAGATCGCAGGAACGTTGGGAGCGTATGCATCTGCGAATCAATTCTCGGTCGGGATGTTAAAAATTCAGCTCAAAAGAAAGAATCGCTTGATCAAGACTCTCGAAGCCAGAGTGGTTTCAACCACAGAAAGCGCTAAAGGTCAGGTGAGTGGGGAAATAGAACTGGTCCGACTAGCCCATAAAAAGGAAATAGAAGTGCTCAAAACCAAGTTGGAACAAGCACATTCAATGATTCGAGACGGTCGGGTGCAGGCAGGTCAGCAGAGGACTATGATTGCAGAGCTGCAGGCTCAGGTGGATATTGTTGAAGGTAGGGTTATTGATGTCGAGGGGTTTAAATCCCGAGCGACCCAGATTCAGAGCAAGATCTCTTCTGCACAACAGATTTTTCTCGCCAAAATAGGAACGATCCAAGAGGATTGTTTGTTGATGCATAGGGTTTCCGAGAACCTGACTGACAGAGAAAGAGATGCAGGAGCAGCTCGGGTCGCCTTCCAGAAGGCGGTAATAGCCACGAATGACAGAGTTTCAGCAGGTTCCCCCGGACTCACTCTCCCAGAACAAACTAGAGGTAACATTTTGTTGAAGGACTGGGAGCATAACATTACCCTGGGCAAGGAACAAGCCCAAAAAGTGACCAATTCATTAAAAGAAGCCTTCAATTCTATAGAGGGCGAGTTGTTGGGTATGGACACTGGAGGCGATGCCGAAACTTTAATACAAATGAATGTAGAACAGATCTCGCTTGATATGAAAGAGAAGGAGGTGAGAGATTTGGCAGATATCTCTCAGATAGGCAGGGTGGACATGGCTCGAGTTGATAAACATTTGATCCAACCCAGCACACAAATAAGTTCCCTCGACATCGTCGATGCACAAACGAGCGACAAGTTGCAGCAGTTAGCCCGAGAATGCTACTTCACCGAGGCCATTTGTCAAGCGGAACCTTCGCAACTAGTATCTAAATTTGTGGACAGATGCATTGCATACACCGAATCCACGCGAAGATGAGCACCGGGCACCAAGCAAAGGTAGAGCTAGAGAAAGGGAGCAATTGCGCTCCTCCCAGTTGTAACCGAATTTGTGTAACCGTTGAGAGCCTAACTGACCTGTAAAGTTGTATAAATATATCACAGAGCGAAATAAACAAGGCTGGACCTTTTTTGGTATCGATTGTAATAGATTTTTTTGCATTGGAGAAATTAATACAAGCAAATTTGGAGATTCTCGATTCCGTCCAGACTATGTTACAAGTTTGTTTCTTAATATTTCATGTTTCATTTCATTCCATGATTCATAATTGATGTGCTATGTTATACTTTAGTACGACCACTACTATAACAAAATAATTCTGGTTTTCTGCATTTGTTTATTGTATTTCCTCTGCACCAGCTATCAGCGGGTGTAAGACCAATTGGCACTTTCAGAATTTTACGTGTATTCTTTGCTATGTCAATTATTTTCTTACTAATTTCCTCTTCTGTTTATATGTGAGTTTTCTCTTTGATAGGAACCTCACGTTATATGCAGCTAAATGTTTCTCTTTCGCATCACACCTTTATATTAAAATATAATACAGTTACGAAAAAGAGCCTTCATTTGCATTTCTATTTTATTCAGAAAATGTAAAATTCTCTTTATTTCGACCAAATCAAGACAGCATTTTAATCTCTTTCTAAATCCTTTCCTAATCTTACTGTTCCTCCATGACTGTCCCTGCAGCGACATAGCCTAATATCGAACCCGGACTATCTAACCAAACACATATCGCCTTAAATCTTTTTGACATAGTCCTTAAAACTGCTAATAACAGGGACGAACTTGAGCGTTCATGGGAAGCCATTGAACAAGATATAACTAATCAGGAACAGTTAGAAGCTAGATGATGAGAATGTATAAATCTTCCCTAGTTTCATATACCGAAGGTGAAACTTTTTCCCTTACCCATCTTTCACCTACTTTCGGATGCCTCGACACTGTACATTTAAGCCTTAGTACAGACTCTGGAACAACATCTTTCTAGCGCCGTTGCCGGGGAACAAAGTTACGAAATCTTTTCCCTGGGAAAACGACATTTATTTCGTTGAAAGTGCTACTCCTTGATAGTGAACATAGAGTACACACATTTTTTAAGGCTTTTTCAATCTTTCACTTGGCGACTCCACGAAAACATAAGCTGGCTTCTGGTAGAAAGAACACCAGACAGAACCCAGATGGAAAGTTGATTACGCCTGTTACTGATCCCGAAAAACTTTTAAAAACAAAAAACCAACTTTCCAAGACGAAATACCATTCAGAACCTTCTGCTTCATGCAGTCTTCTATTTGATACCAAACATCTGACACCAAATTGCTCTGAAGTTAGGACTGAGATTCATTCGACTTCTCCATTTGTACATAAGGGAAAGGGTCCTCTAGAAAGAGCGTTGACAGTTAACATACCAGCTTTTCTTCAACAAAACTTCCCAGTCTCGCCTGATTCCAAAGAGTGCGTTACACATTCATTTTCTACACCCAAACCGATGGCAGGCGTCGTAGGAGGTGGTGGAGGCGCTCCTGGTGGAGGAGGTGGAGGTCAAGTAAATGTCCCTCCTCCCAGAGTATTCGCAAAGGTAGCAGCGAGATACGCACCCCTGGTTTTGCCCGTCCCCCTCCATGATTTGCCTGAAAACTACATCAAAAATCTTCCTAAGTTCACTGGGGAGGGAGATCTAACCGCAGCCGAGCATATAAATTTCTTTGACCAATTCCCATACATCTGTGGTATCGAACACGAAGATGTCTATTTGAGACTCCTTGTCCAGACCTTTGAAGGACCGGTCCGAACTTGGTTTCGGAGCCTACCCGCAGCTTCTATCCTATCATATGACGCCTTGGAAGATGATTTCCTAAGACAATGGGGAGAGCGAAAAGATCACTTATATTATCTTACCGAGTTTGGGTCTTTGAAGAAAAAGAACTCAGAAACGGTTATGGAATTTATTATGAGATTCAACAAACTGTATAATAAAATTCCAGCCGCAGTTAAACCCTCTGAACCCTCAGCCAAAGTAAGTTTCGTGGGAGCTTTCGAGCCGGATTTTGCACTACTTTTGTGAGAAAGAAGAGGAGCCACCCTAAATAGAATGCAAGACGATGTTGTCGAAATTGAATCTAATATGATGGCTTCAGGAAAATTAAAATCTAAAGTCGAAACAGTCAACCGCGATAATAGATGCTATAGGGAACCAGCGGGTCCTTTGGGCTCGAATCGATACACTGATGACAGGGTAGATGATATGGCCCGAGTGATTAAAGAACTGTCCAATAAAATTTCTAGGATGGAGTTGGAACAGGTTAGGGTTGATTCTTCAAATAAAAAGGACTTCAGGAGAAACCCAAATCCCCAAAATCAACAGAAACAAATAAAGAACGAAGATCAAAAAATACAAGCTCCATTAAAGAATGAAAATTTTATAGGAGCAAATGACTTCCAAGATTTCGGAKACTCGGAAGATGAAGTCGCGAATTTTGGTGATGATTGTTCGCAGCCGTATCTCACTCGTGAAGATTATGAAAAATMTTTGAACGCCCCACAATCGTCTAATGAGGATGAAGAAGGTGATCACACTGATCCCTATGTATCTCAACCAGAAACAGAGATGATAATGGTCGAGTTTCAACCAAAGTATAATCTAAGATCCAAGAGTAAGCCTACCTCAACGAATCAACCTAAGAAAATCCTTCAAAAAGGTCAAGTTTATGAACCTCCTTCGGAAGAGACCTTGTTACCCAGCAAGAAAACCAAGGTAACAAGCACTCAAGAGTCCGAGGCGAAAAAATTTGAAACTCAAACACAAGAAACTGAACCAGTAGATAAAGTTACGTCCTCAACTAAGATCACGAGTGATAAAGCGATTCAGACAAGTAATTCGGAAAGAAAAAATGTGGAAGTCTCAACCAAAGAAACAGATAAGGTAAATACATCTTTTAGTCTTGAAAATGAGTTAAACAAAATTAAAATACCGATTCCTTTGGTAGAATTAGCAAAAAAACTCGTTTATCGGAAGTAGATTGCCAAAGCGATGGGTGTCTACGATCTAGAGGGTTAGTCTGATGTTATCCGAGAAAGTCAGTCTGATGTTATCAATCTGGAAGATGATAGACCTAACATCACCTTTGGTCCTCATTTTGAGGGATCCAAGGACAACGTCGCTCCTTTCTATATCACCCTAAACATACATGATCAGTTACTGCATAATTGTATGCTAGACTCTGGGGCTTCTCATAATGTTATGCCCAAAATTATAATGGAGAAGTTGGGTCTTCAGATCACGAGACCTTATGGAAATATGTATTCCTTCGATTCAAGGAAGGTTAAATGCATGGGGATGATAAAGGATATGGTAGTTACCCTAGCGCAGGTCCCAGTTAAAAGTATCCTGATGGACGTGGTTATCGTCGATATTCCCCCTAAATATGGTATGTTGTTGTCTAGGTCATGGGGGGCCAAGTTGGGAGGTTCCCTTCAGTTAGACATGTATTACGCCACAATCCATGTGTTCATGGGTCAATTCACTTGTTTATACATAGAGACAAGATTAGCGTACACGGTCAGCGATCCCCAAAACCCACATAACTTCCCCATTTACATCGCAGACCAAGATCTGGGAAACTACATTTTGTCTTTTGATGATGGATTGGATGCAGGTCCAGAGGAGCTCTATATGAAGCAATAAGAGTTAAGCCCCTTGACAGAAGAACTGTGCACTAATGGTGCATGGAAAATGTATTTCGATGGCGCTTCGTCTTCTGGAGGATTCGGTGCGGGGGTTCTTTTGGTAGCACCTGAAGGTAAGTTCATTGTTCCTTTCTCCTATCATTTGCAGTGGGACATAGATTACACCAATAACGTATGTGAGTATGAGGCATTGATCTTAGGTTTAGAGGCTGCGAAGAAGTTGAATATAAAAAACTTGGAGGTATACGGTTACGCGGAATTGATAGTAAGACAAATAAACCGACAATACCTAGCCAAGCATCCAAGACTAAGAACATACAGAAATTGTGCTTGGGATTTGATGGAAAACTTTTTCTCATCTGTAAAGGTCCATTTTATCCCCCGCGCAGAGAATCTACATGCCGACGCATTGGCCAAGGCAACCTCAACCTTTTCTCCTCCCACGACCGTCAAACTGAAGTATCACATTGAAATCAGATATAAACCCTCTATACCAGACAATATCCGATAGTGGCAAGTGTTTGAAGATGATGAACAAATCAAGAAATTTCTTACAGCCGTAGGTGAGTTTTCTGAAACTCATCCAGACCAAGAAAATCAAAATGACTCGACGTGGATTATGCAAGACGGGGAAGATCCGGAAACCTTCCGGGAAAAAATAGCAGATCATCATATGTTGGTCCTTAAAAACAACCAAATTCTGAAAGGCTTAATTCCTTTAGAAAGACTTTTCGATCAGAACGACGTACCTGTGAAATCCACTTTGCAGCCCCAACCAGAAGAAGTGGAGGACTGCGATATAGGAACTGAGAAAGAATCCAGGATAGTAAAGATATCTAAGTTCCTCCCTCCCAAGGTAAAAGTCCAATATAGAGACCTCCTCAGACAGTACAAAGATGTTTTCGCCTGGTCCTATGATGAGCTTAGAACGTATGACACTTCCATAATTGAGCATAAGATACCTTTGAAGCCCGGGGTCAAGCCGTTTAGGCAAAAGCTTAGGCAAATTAACCCCATTTTGTTGCCTGTGATTGAAAAGGAAGTTAAGAAGCTTTTAGATGCGAAAATAATCGTACCTCTGAGGTACTCAGACTGGGTGGCAAATTTGGTCTCGGTCAGGAAAAAGAACGGAGAAATCAGACTATGTGTAGATTTCCGAAACTTGAATAAGTCTTCCCTTAAGGATAATTATCCACTCCCCAAAATGGACCACGTCCTGGAAAAGGTAGTCGGAGCAAATCGAATGTCAATGATAGATGGGTTCTCTGGATATAACCAAATCTCCATGAACGCGCAAGATAGAGAAAAAACTGCTTTCACCACACCATGGGGTACATTCATGTATGACAAAAAGGCGTTTGGTTTGATGAATGCAGGAGCTACATTCCAGCGCGCTATGGACATCGCTTTCGTAGGAGAAAGAGACAAGTTCGTAGTCATATACCTTGACGATTTGACGGTTTTCTCTAAAACTGATGAAGAACATTTGAGCCATCTAAAATAGACTTTCGAAAAATGCCGCAGGTATGGCCTGTCTTTGAACCCGAAGAAATCACATTTCGCCATGCATGAAGGTAAGCTTCTGGGACATATCGTATCTAAAGATGGGATCAGAATTGATCCTAAGAGGATTGAAGCAATAGAAACTATAAATATTCCTAGAAACGTAAAATAAATTCAATCCTTCTTAGGTACAATAAATTTTTTACGAAGGTTTATCCCAAATTTTGCTGAGATTATCAAATTGATCATAGGAATGTTGAAGAAAGATAGCAGAGTAAATTGGACAACCGAGGATAAGGCGCCGTTTGCACATATTAAAAAAGTCATCAGCAAGGCACCTGTGTTAGCAAGCCCAGATTACTTGAAAGACTTCCTCATCTTCTCGTTTGCTTATGAACATACTATCATTGTGGTGTTACTGCAAAAGGATGACGAAGGCTTTGAACCACCAATCGCGTTTTTCAGCAAGATCCTTAGAGACGTCAAACTAAAGTATGACATAATGGAAAAACAGGCGTACGCAATGGTGAAAGCGCTAAAAGCATTCAGAACCTATGTGTTGCATTCAAAAATTATCGCGTACGTGCCAACCAGTGTTGTGAAAGATATATTGGTACAGCAAGATAGTGATGGAAAACGAGGGCGCTGGCTCGCTAAAATACAAGAATTCGATCTGGAAGTCAAGCCAACTAAATTGATAAAGGGGCAGGGTCTGACCAAACTCTTGGCTGAGTCGAATATTCAAGCTCTTGAAATCAATTGCTTCCAAGGGGAAGATGGAGACGCACACCTGCCAGAGCCGGATGACCAGATAGGTCCAAGCAAGGTCGAAGAAAATTTCATATCTTCAGGCTGGTATATAGACATAGTGTTCTACTTGTTAAACCTGAAATGTCTAGATGGACTATCACCAGCAAAATGCAGAACTTTAAAACTCCATGTTGTTAAATATTGCATCACCGAAAATCAGCTATACTGGAAGGATCCACTCGGGTTCCTACTAGTCTGTTTGGTTGAGTCGGAAACTCCACAGGTTATAGAGTAATTTCATGAAGGAATCTATGGGGGACACCATGCATGGAGAGCCACAGCCTACAAGATCTTGAGGGCCATATACCATTGGCCGAAACTATTTTCGGACGTCAATGCCAAAGTGCGTGCCTGCAACCCGTGTCAAATATTCGCTGGAAAACAGAAACTCCCGGCACTACCACTCGTTCCAGTCAAAACTGAAGCCCCATTTCAACAATGGGGACTAGATTTCATAGGGGAAATTAACCCCCATTCCAGTGCTCAGCATAAGTGGATCTTGACAGCCACAGATTATTTTACAAAGTGGGTGGAAGCCATTCCAACCAAAAGGGCAACAGACTCGGTGGTGATCGATTTCTTGGAAGATAATATATTGTCAAGATTTGGGTGTCCCCGGAAGATTGTTACCAACAATGCCCAGGCATTCAAGTCCATGGCTATGATCAGCTTCTGTCAGAAGTACAATATCGTTCTCGACCATTCCACTGCTTATTACCCCCAGGGAAATGGGCTGGCCAAATCATCCAACAAGAGCCTAGTAAACATAATCAAGAAAGTACTGGATGAAAATAAAAGGTCCTGGCATGTGCACTTGAAGTACGCATTATGGGCAAACCGCATCAGCACTAAAAGGTCTATCGACATTTCGTCGTTTCAAATGGTCTATGGGACAGAGGCGGTTCTACCTATAAACTTAGCGTTGCCAGTAATGAAATTATGGCAGGATCAGAATGAAGAACCCAATCATGTATCCAGGAGAATTAACCAGCTGATCGAGGTTCAACAACATAGAGTGGAGGTTGATGAGAAAATGCAGAAATACCAGGACGATATGAAAACATTGTTCGACCTCAAGGCAAAAGACAGAGAATTTCTCCCAGGTGACCTAGTACTAAGATGGAATACGAGAAGGGAAGAAGTTGCGAAGCATGGTAAATTTGACCATCTCTGGTATGGACCATTCAGGGTCTCGGCTCCGGAAGGAAAAAACTCCTTCCTATTGGAGAACATCGACAGAGAAGTCCTTAGTGCCCCTGTCAATGGGCGATATCTGAAACATTACATGACCTAACATTTGTAAAAAAAAAAATTGTAAATAAATAAATTTCATGTTTTGAGCATACACATATTTTCATTTGAACATTTACTTTTAATTTTCTGTTTTTGTTCCTAAACCCTTGACACATTTCCAACAAGATTTGTATTTGTCTATTTCAGGATTCCAGCTGCAGACAAAGCTAGCAGAAAAAGTAATTTGCAAGTCAATGTTGGAAATAGAGCGACATAAAACAGGTGATACCAAATGATAATTCATAAGTTGCTCAAGAAAATGAAAAGAAAATATAAAGGTGAGCTTTCTCAATACACAGGTTATGAAAGGTTGTTAAAGAAAAATAAGGTAACATCTTTCAAACTGCAATATAAAAGGTTAGAAAGCAGGAAGATCATTGCTTGGTTTGATTATTTATGTTTTGAAATAAGTTGGATAATACACTAAATCAAAAGTGGGCAGTTGAAATAAACTATTCCTGAATTCATCTACAAGAGTCAGTCTCGAGTTGTTTCGACCCCCATTTTTTCAGTCAATGAATCTATACTTTGTATCCTGTCTATCTTTGAGTCTAACTCTTAGTGAGTCACCGTCTTTCTGAGTTATTGCGAAGGGATAAAAGTATTTCGTTTTGAACCTCAAGGGTTTCGAGACAGATCTTGATAGGAAAGTTGGTCTTCACAACTACTCAATCTCTTGCTAAACGAAAGAACGTTTAGAGCGATCTTAACTTTCCTAGGTTTTTCAACAGTTTCGGAAGAATCAAAGCTTGCTCGAACAGGATGCCCCTTAAAAATCTATTATTTTTCCCTGTCTCCCTAAGAACGAAGGTCTTGTGAAGGTCAAAGGAAGATTGATATCGAGTAATCAAAATAAGTTGACAGACCTCTGATACAAAATATTACACAGATATCAGCCCTGATATAAACTGATTTCTCCCATCTTCGTGTTCTAAGGAAATTCAGAAATGATTTCCCCCACCTAGTCCAGGAGACGATGAAAGGAAATTCATAAATGATTTCCCTCGTCTCAGCATTTAAACGCATAAATATTTTTCGAAGTGGTGAAAAGAAATTCAGTGAAAAAGGGTCAAACAACTTCATCGAGGTACTGAACAGGCTCGCTAGCAGTGAAGCAATGTCTGAGATATCTGTAAGGCTGTTATACATGAAGGTCACTCCACTCCGGTAACCAACGCTTTCTAAAAACCTGATCATTACCCCAAATTCGGATGGGACTTCCCGATTTAAAAATATATAATATCATTCTTTTGATGCAAGCTGAGAATCACAAGAGCTGTTGAATCTCCTAGGGTCGTTTCGATGTCTTAAAACATTCCCAAAGTTAGTAGTGGTAAAAGGAAATTTGTGAAAAAGACTATAACTGTGTTTGGAAAGAATATCTGATTTTGAAAAAAACTTCTCGAGGTAAAAAACAAAGTCTTTTCCCCCTTCGATCCTTTTTCTTTGGAATCTTTCTGCATGTTTCAGCTTTTGACTCCATTTACCCAATGTTGGCACCTAGTCTACTGTTCTTCCCACCTCACAGGGAGGCGTGATCCCTAGTTGGATCCTATGTTGGAGCCGCCCTTGTTTTAACTTTACTCTTCACCATTTTTAATCTTTGATACTTGAAAATCTAAAGAGGTCCTTTTGATTCCCCCCCCGAAAGTTTGAAAACTCTGCAACTTGGTCGAATAAGCAACTATACTTTTTCTACCCTCAAAACAAATCCACTTTTGTAAGCCTGTTCATTCTTTTGTTCCATTTCGGGATCTCGTAAGTCGTACTTTATTTTTTGAGTTCACAAGTCCCGAGTCGCGAAACTGCGAACTCGTTATAAAGTTTCATTTAAGATATTAACCAGGGTCAAATCTTTTAACTCAGTGATTAGACGTCGTCGGGGTTTCATGCCTCGGCATTCGCCAAGTTCAAATTTTTATGTTTACATCTCCGAGAGCCGAGGACACGAGGTTTTTTCGGACTAACCCTGGTCAGGGATTAAAGGTAAAAAGCTAACCATGGTTAAATCTATTCTCGGCGTTTCGCCGCTCGGCACTATCTTTTAGAAAGTTACGGCTTTTAAAACCCCGACTCACGAAGTCGCGACATAATTATAGCAAGATTAATTAGTCGCCTAATCTAAGTTTTCCTTCCCCTAAACTGAGCCTTAATTGTTACCCTCTCACGGTTTCGCGACTCGGCATACTAATTTCCAAAAAACTTGTCAACGAAGTTCCGAGTCACGATATAGCAAATAAAGTGATTAGGCAATTAATGACGCTCCAAATCTCGATTATTGTTAATTAAGCCAAAATCGGCCCTCGCAGTCTCGCGAGTTGAAGACTCAAAATAGGGAAAGGAAATCCACGATGCAGCGAAAAGCGAGAAATTGATTAACGTTGCTAATTTTGAATATTTTAAAATAAAGCGAGATATGTCTCGCGCATCGAGGCTTGCACATTTCCTGAGGTAACTGTTTGCTCTCCATACTCCGACTTCTTGTCAAACCGCCAAACATTGATGACATTAATGAAGAATTAGGGTGAATCCACGAATAAATAAGATCGGATTTTACGCAATAAATTTGTTTCTAATTGCGATTTGACAGACTTATTTCGAATAGTACAGAATTTTCAAATATATACAGGAGTTTCATTTTATTATATGAAAACATTTTTCATAAGCACGCAAAGCTCGCCATTTTCAGAGTGAACTAATTGCTGCATGTATACACAGGTCTATCGCAGAAAGGCGAAAACGCAAGTTTCAGGCATGGCTCCAAGGAAAGCAGCGAAGGCGAATATCGAGGTTGCAGGGAAAGGCCCGGATAATTTCTCCGACACTTCGCCCCGGAGTGTTGATTCAGTCCCTAACTGGTCGTTTGTTTCAGATATTCTGCAAAGTGAGCTGGTGAATTATTCAGATTCCGACGACAACGATAACGAGAAGGATGACCTGAACACTAAATACAATATAGTGGTTCAATCTGGAATGCACAAGGTAGCAACCAGACCACGGTTTCTTCCCTATTATGATATGATCTGATGGGCATTAGATCACATATCCTTACCCACCAGAACTATCATGAATGACCAGCAGGTCACAGTCGGGAATTTTAGACCGGAGCACATCCAAACCATGTATAAGCTCCCAACAACATCTGAATACACATATGATGTTGAATTCCTGGAGGGATTCAAACAGAAGGAGTGCACTGAATATGACAAAACCATGCCCAGTTTGATTAAAGATTGGGTTTCGCGTGCCGCGAAGTTCAGAGCAAACGACCAGGGCATATATTCTATCACTTCTTTGGAGCCACAGTATAAATATGTGGCCATGATGACATGTCGGTTATTTGGGAGAGAAGACACCTCGCATTTCTACATTGCGTGGGTGCCTCTCATATTTCGGGTTGCAGAAGGTTGCTCGTTTAATTGGGCAAAGATGCTCTCAGACAGTTTGGCTAATAGGGTCACAGAGTATCGGGAGCAAAAGGCAAGCGGAAGACCATCCTCATTTTTCATGTCTGCGTATATCATGGACACAATATGTTCCATGACACCATTCCCTTTGATGAACTAGGCTTGGAATCCAGTCCAAGAAAAACCTGTACATGAGTACTAGGACAAACTGTGGGAGAATAAAGCGGGCAAGTTTATTTATGAAATTTTCAACTGGGTGATGGTGCCCTTTCACATCGCTATTTTTGGTCTTTCGCCACCTCGTATCTCGGATAGCATTGCTGCAAATCTAAACAGTATAGCGGATTGGTACATAGAAACAGAGTTTTCCTATTTCAGAGTGTTCAGAGCTACTGTTCCCCCGCTTGCGCTACCACTGTTCATCCCCGACAAGATGGCCTGTCGCGAGATCGCCCGACAAACAGTGATTGGTGGGGTGAGTAAAGAGCTCAAAGCATCTTCGAAGAAGGTATGGTCGTTTTTCCATGTTCGGCTGAATTCTTATTCTTTATTGGATTTTGGGCATGCTAAAGCCGAGGCTGCAGCCCTGGAAGACCTGAGTTTGGTCTCCATTGAATATAAAAAACATGATCCTCAGAAAATTGTAAGCAACCATTTGGAAAATTATGGGCTGAAGAGGTTTGAACACGAGTGTTCACCCTCGGATGACATTTTCCGAGGGGCGAGATCTTATGGGGAAGTGCTAGTCAGGATCCGATCTTTAGCACCCGAAGACATGGCATCTGTATTAAAATTCCAAGAACATAGACGAAGAAGCCTTCCCACTGTGTTGGGAGGTTTGGGTATTTCCGAGGCGAAAAAGAAAGATGTTGATGGTTCTGAGGATCAAATTTCTAACCTCGGAAAACACCAGGAAGGGGAGCAAGTGAAGAATCCTGAAGCAGAAGAGGAGACTATGCACCCACTCAAGGAACAGAGTTCAGAGGCGGAAGTGAAAACTCCAGGCTCACCAGACGAACAAAAGCTGGACACTGAAATAGAGGCTCTAGGTACGCCAAAAGAGCAGAACCCTGTCAATACTCCAAAAGAGTCGGCAAAACAAATAGGAAATCCCATCACCTCGGTCACATCCTTGCAGTCGGCACAAGGAGATGTCAGTGAGGGATGGATATTTGATGAAGAACTGGGGCCTATCAGAGCAAAAGAACTTCCTCCAAACAAGTTCTTCTTTGACAAAAAGAGAAAAGCAGTTGTGAAAAGGGAGGTCTACCAGGACGAAGGATCGACGGCTAAAAAATTCAAAGTTATGACCGATGGAAAGAACAAAAAGAATGAAGAATTCGCCATAGAGATCGCAGTAACATTGGGATCGTATGCATCTGCGAATCAATTCTCGATCGGGATGTTAAAAAGTCAGCTCAAAAGAAAGAATCGCTTGATCAAGACTCTCGAAGCCAGAGTGGTTTCAGCCACAGAAAGCGCTAAAGGTTAGGTGAGTGGGGAAACAGAGCTGGCTCGACTAGCCGATAAAAAGGAAATAGAAGTGCTCAAAACCAAGTTGGAACAAGCACATTCAGTGATTCGAGACGGTCGGGTGCAGGCTGGTCAGCAGAGGACTATGATTGCAGAGCTGCAGGCTCAGGTGGAGATTTCTGAAGGTAGGGTTATTGATGTCGAGGGGTTTAAATCCCGAGCGACCCAGATTCGGAGCAATATCTCTTCTGCACAGCAGAGTTTKCTCACCAAAATAGGAACGATCTGAGAGGATTGTTTGTTGATGCATAGGGTTTCCGAGAACCTGACTGACAGAGAAAGAGATGCAGGAGCAGCTCGGGTCGCCTTCCCGGAGGCGATAATAGCCACGAATGATAGAGTTTCAGCARGTTCCCCCGGACTCACTCTCCYAGAACAAACTAGAGGTAACATTTTGTTGAAGGACTGGGAGCATAACATTACCCTGGGCAAGGAACAAGCCCAAAAAGTGACCAATTCATTAGAAGAAGCCTTCAATTCTATAGAGGGCGAGATGCTGGGTATGGACACTGGAGGCGATGCCGAAACTTTAATACAAATGAATGTAGAACATATCTCACTTGATCTGAAAGAGAAGGAGGTGAGAGATTTGGAAAATAACTCTCAGATAGGCAGGGTGGACATGGCTCGAGTTGATAAACATTTGATCCAACCCAGCGCACAAATACGTTCCCTCAACATCGTCGATGCACAAACGGGCGACAAGCTGCAGCAGTTAGCCCGAGAATGCTACTTCGTCGAGGCCAGTTGTCAAGCGGAACCTTCGCAGCTAGTATCTAAATTTGTGGACAGATGCATTGCATACACCGAATCCACGCGAAGATGAGCACCTGGCACCAAGCAAAGGTAGAGCTAGAGAAAGGGAGCGATTGCGCTCCTCCCAGTTGTAACCGAATTTTTGTAACCGTTGAGAGCCTAACTGACCTGTAAAGTTGTATAAATATATCACAGAGAGAAATAAACAAGGCTGGACCTTTTTTGGTATCGATTGTAATAGAGTTTTTTGCATTGGAGAAATTAATACAAACAAATTTGGAGATTCTCGATTCCGTCCAGACTGTGTTACAAGTTTGTTTCTTAGTATTTCATGTTTCATTTCATTCCATGTTTCATAATTGATGTGCTTTGTTAAACTTTAGTACGACCACTACTATAACAAAAGAATTCTGGTTTTCTGCATTTGTTTATTGTATTTCCTCTGCACCAGCTATCAGCGGGTGTAAGACTAATTGGCACTTTCAGAATTTTACGTGTATTCTTTGCTATGTCAGTTATTTTCTTACTAATTTCCTCTTCTGTTTATATGTGAGTTTTCTCTTTGACAGGAACCTCGCGTTATATGCAACTAAATGTTTCTCTTTCGCATCACACCTTTATATTAAAATATAATACAGTTACGGGAAAGAGCCTTCATTTGCATTTCTATTTTATTCAAAAAACGTAAAATTCTCTTTATTTTGACCAAATCAAAACAACATTTTAATCTCTTTCTAAATCCTTTCCTAATATTACTATTCCTCCATGACTATCCCTGCAGCGACACAGCCTAATATCGAACCCGGACTATCTAACCAAACACATATCGCCTTAAATCTTTTTGACATAATCCTTAAAACTGCTAATAACCGGGACGAACTTGAGCGTTCATGGGCAGCCATTGAACAAGATATAACTAATCAGGAACAGTTAGAAGCTAGACGACGAGAACGTAGAAATCTTCCCTAGTTTCATATACCGAAGGTGGACGTTTTCCCCTTACCCATCTTTCACCTACTTTCGGATGCCTCGACACTGTACATTTAAGCTTTAGTACAGACTCAAGAACAACAGGTGTAATAGTTCCATTGTTCCTGATATTGGAGTTGAAGAAGAAAGAACTCCTATAGTCTCTGGAGAAAAGGTTATGTTGTGGCATCAAAGATTGGGGCATATCGGAGAGAAGGGTCTTCGACTACTACACAATAAAGGTATGGTTGAAGGTATGTCTAACTGCTCTCTGGATTTTGATTTCTGTGAACATTGTCTATATGGGAAGAAGAATCGGGTAAGATTCCCCTATGGTGCAAAGAGGGTAGAAGGAATCTTACAGCTAGTTCACAGTGATGTTTTTTTACCTGTGTCAGTACCATCATTGGGAAAATCTGTGTATTATGTCTCATTTATATATGACTTCTCGAGGAATACTTGGATATATTTCCTTCGGAAGAAATCTGAAGTCTTTGACAGGTTTAAAGAGTTTAAGTCTCTTGTTGAGAATCAAACAGAGAAAATAATTAAGGTGTTAAGGACAGATAATGGCGGAGAGTTCTACGAGAATGAATTTGAAGAATTATGTAAGAAGTGTGGTATAGCAAGGTAGGAGACTACTCCATATACACCTCATCATAATGGAGTTGCAGAAAGGATGAACAGGACATTGATGGAAAAATCAAGGTGCATTCTCAATGGTGTCAGGCTAGGGCAAGAATTCTAGGCAGAGGTAGTGGGTACTACATGTTACCTGGTCAACAGATCACCCTCATCAGCGTTGGATGACAAGACTCCATAAGAGGTATGGACTGGTAAGGAACCTTCTCTCACACATATCAAGGTATTTGGATGTGATGCATATGTTCATGTTCCAAAGGAAAACAGGAGTAAGCTAGATAAGAAGGCCGAAAAGTGTATCTTTATTGGATACAAAGATGGTCTCAAAGGTTATAAGCTTTGGAACCCATAAACAAAGAAGGTAGTGTATAGATGAGATGTGGTATTTAGAGAAATGAAGGATGTTGTTAAATAGGAATTCCTACCAAGTAAAGAAGAACCAGAGAAATAGAGTTTGATTTAAAAGATGATGAGTTAGACTCTACAGAAGAACAGGAATCATAAGAAGAAGATCCTCACACTCCAGTATTAAGAAGATCGGTTCGAGAAAGAAGGATACTGGAAAGGTATACTCCATCTGATTTCCATTCAAATTTGGCTTTGTCTATTACTAATGATGATCCTAGAACTTTCAGGGAGGCAGTGGATTCATAGGATGCAAATCTCTGGAAAAGGGCCATGAATGAAGGAATGGAATCTTTGGATAAGAATGAGGCTTGGGATCTAGTGGAGTTTCCAACTAGAAGAAATCCCATTGGCAGCAAATGGGTATTTAAAAAGAAGTTGAATGCAGAAGGAAAAGTGGAGAAATACAAAGCTTGGTTAGTAGCAAAGGGTTATTCCCAGGTTGAGGGAATTGATTTCGGTGATATTTTTTCTCCTGTTGCCAAGTTAACCTCCATAAGATTTATGTTATCTGTTGTTGTTGCATTTGATTTTGAAATAGAACAAATGGATGTGAAGACAACATTCCTACATGGGGATCTGGAAGAAGAAATCTATATGAAGTAACCAGAAGGTTATGTTGTGAAAGGAAAGAAGGAGTTGGTATGCAAGTTGAAAAAGTACCTGTATGGTTTAAAACAATCACCAAGGATGTGGTATCAAAAATTTGATACTTATATGTTGGGACTTGGCTTCACAATAAGAAAAGAGGATCACTATGTGTATTTTAAATTAATTGGTGATCATTTTATTTATTTGGTCTTGTATGTGGATGACATCTTGCTGATAGGAAACAACAAGGAGATTATCCAGGATGTGAAAACTCAGTTGTCCTCTAAATTTGACATGAAGGATCTCGGTGCTTCAAATTTCATTTTGGGCACGAAAATTAAAAGAGATCAGAAAAGGAGGAAACTCTGGTTAAATCAGATAAAATATGTCGAGACAATATTGTAGAGATTTAATATGTAGGAATGTAAACTGGCCAAGGTTCCTATTCCTGTTGGTGTAAAGTTATTTGCGGATTAGTGTCCCAAGACACATGAAGAGGAGGAGGACATGTATTGTGTTCCATATGCAAGTGCAGTTTCCAGTTTGATGTATGCAATGGTTTGTACTATACCAAACATTGCACATGCAGTGGGAGTTTTGAGCAGTAGATATATGTCAAAACCAGGGGAAGGATCATTGAACATTAAAAGCCAGTTTTGGTGTTTTGTAGCACTTCGAGGCTATGGATTGTGCTACAAGGAGGACCGAGGGATTAGACAGTGTGTTGGATATACATGGATTTGTGTATGAAGATTGGGTTGGAGATCTGGATGGTAGGAGATATTGGATATACATGGATTTGTGTATGAAGATTGGGTTGGAGATCTGGATCGTAGGAGATATGCAAGTGGGTATGTGTTTAACCTGTTTGGAGGAGCAATAAGTTGGATGAGAAAAAGACAGGTTGTATTGGAACTTTCAACCACAGAAGTTGAATACATGACAACCACTCATGTAAGTAAGAAATTAGTATGTTTAAAAAGACTATGTTCAAGTATTGGGTTGCTACATCAAGATGTAAGGATATATTGTGACAGTCATAGTGCACTTTTTATGGAGAAGAACCCATCTCATCATTCAAAGACAAAGGATATTGATATTCAATATCACTTTGTGAGAGACATGGTTGAAGGAAAGAAATTATTGTTGATGAAGGTGGACACTTTGAAGAATGTTGCAGATTCATTAACAAAATATGTGAGCACTAAGAAGTTCTCTTGGTGTAGAGAATCCATGGGCATTATTGCCCTAGATTTTTTACTATGTAACCATGTAACCCCCTGTATGCAAAGAAAACAACAAGTGGGAGAAAACGTGTCACATATTTAGGTGGCTTTTTGGCACATGGTTTTTGTCGATGGTTTTCTATTTCTTGTTAAGGAATTAGGGTTGTGGACTAATCCAGGTTATTGGGTTAGGGTTTTGGATGCCGCTAGCTCCTATATGTATATTGTATTGTAAACAATGTATCACATATGAATGAATATAGAATATGATGGTTTTCCCGGCTTGGGTTTCTAGGGGAAAAATCTCTCTGTAATGTTTGTATTTGTCATTGTATATTTTTTGTTCTTTTACTAAATATCTATTTGCAGTAGATATTGTACAAGGTTAAAATCTACAGTATCCATGTGCCCCCTCATGTTTCATTGCAACCTGAAGTTCCTGAGAATGACGAATGGCAGGAGATCATTCACCCAGTAGTCTCCCAACATCGTGGCCGGCCAAATTTGTCTCTACCTGCTCCTCCTCCACCTTTTAACCCAAATGTCCATATTTCCCCTATACACTCACCTGTACAATCCTCCTAGATAAGAAAAAGACTCAAAAACGAAGCCCACCACATGCATGACAAAGGAAAATTTGTTGTTGCCCCCTCCTCTCCCTCAAGTTATTCAACCAAATCTGTATCATCTTGTATGCACTTGAGAGATCATTGTTCCCATGTCATCAGTGATATCAAGCCTCAAGATTCTACACAGCCTAAGGCTAATTCAGGAAAGTCAAAAGGGGATAGCAACAACAAGAGAAAAATTCCCTCTCAAAGTGGCAAATGCAGTTTTTGATTATTTTTATTATTGTTTTATTGAGGACAGTGGACTGCTGAAGGTTTTGGACAACAAACTATTTTGGATATTTTGCATATTATATGTTTGGATATAATTTGAAATATCATTGATATTTAATTTTCAAATTATCAAAATCATTACGGGAGCCGTAAGGAGGGATTTGTTTGATTGATTGACTAGTTATGTTTAATTTTGTTAAAAAATTAAAGGGAGTCAGAAGAGGTCCCACCTACTAGTTATTATTTATTAAAAGACCCTTATTATTATTATTATTATATTAATTATTCCCATAAACTAAAAGTTAGTTGAGTTTTAATTAACTTAACTAAAAGAGGTAGTTGAACTACTTCAACTAATTTGGAATGCATAAAAGGAAAAGGAAAAGGAAGAACAAGGGGAGTAGGGATGATTTTAAGGATGGAAATTTATTTTAAAATGTAGAAACCTTGGCGAATATTACTAATCCTTCATATGCCAACTATAAATGTTTGGTGATATGTTTGTAAAAATATTCAAATTTCTAAGGATTTTATATATTTTTTATAAAATTTTGGCGATTTTTAAGGTAAAATAATTTTATCCTATATAATTTGAGCAAATCATTTTTAAAATAGCGAATCTCATTTTTTGAAAAACCATGGAAAATTAGCACAGGAGCAAAATTTAGCCCCTAAAATCATCCATGAAGGGGAGACTAGAAGGAGAAAGCATACTAAGGTTTTCTCTTGAGTTTTATTGAGATAGTTCATTTTTCATTCATTCTTCAATTCATTAAAAGCCTAATTCTCTTTTATGACAGCAGGGTCCTATTGTAGACAACAACATTCAAAGTTGAATTACATCATTCAGACACTTTTTTCAGAGGTGTTGATCTATATTTGATAGTCTGTGTAGACTTGTCTATTTGTGAATTAAATTTCATGACTGATAAAGGATATTGTGTAGAGTCAAGTGGGCAGCAATCTTTGACAAGCTAATCTAGATTTTAAAGTTCAGTTTTTACTTCCTGTCAGAGTCTTTTTGTATGGTTTTCATCGGGGATATCTGAGTTTGACTTTGATCCTAACTCCCTCAGGGCGTTTTGTAAAGAGAACGATTATTTTGATTTCTTGGAATGAAATAAGTGATTGTTATTATGTCTCATCTGTGTTAATATGTGACTTGGTATTTTTTGTTTTGTCTCCACATTTACTTTTTGCATCTGTTATATTCAGAAAATTGTATAAAAAAAGTTATATGTTTGCAACAATATTTTATTCAAAAAATCAGCCTAACCCCTTGTAATTAATACTTGTGGATTGGGAAACACGTTTTGAGGCTATAAATAGAGGGTAAAATTCTTGAATATCTTTCCTTAGCCAAGAAAGATCTGAAAATGCTTGAGTAATATAATTTCATATCATTTACTCAACACTAACTAAGATTTGTATTTCTACACTTTTCCTTCTGCATTCAACTTCCTTTTAAATACCCATTTGTTGCCAATGGGATTTCTTCCAGTTAGCAACTCCACTAGATCACAAGCCTCATTATTATCCAAGGCTTCCATTTCTTCATGCATGGAATTCTTCCATAGATTTCCATCCTATGAATCCACTGCCTCCCTAACAGTTCTAGGATCATCATCAGTAATAGACAAAGAAAAATTTGAACAGAAATCAGATGGATCATACCTTTCTGGTAGCTTTCTTTATCAAATCAATCTCCTCAATACTGGAGTATGAGGATCTTATTCTTTTGATTCTTGTTCTTCTGTAGAGTCTGATTCATCATCCTTCAAATAAAACTCTATTTTCTTTGGTTCTTCCTTACTTGGTAGGACTTCATGTTTAACAGCATCCTTCATTTCTCTAAATACCACATCTCGACTATACACTACCTTCTTATTTTCTAGGTTCCAAAGCTTATAACATTTGAAACCATCTTGACACCCAATAAAGATACACTTTTCAGCCTTCTTATCTAGCTTACTCGGGTTTTCCTTTGGAACATGAACATATGCCTCACAGCCAAATACCTTGAGATGTGTGAGAAAATGTTTCTTACCAGTCCATACCTCTTGTGGAGTATTGTCATCCAACATTGATAAGGGTGATTTGTTGACCAGGTAACATACAGTACCCATTGCCTCTGCCCAAAATTCTTTCCTTAACCTAGCACCACTGAGCATGCACCTTGCTTTTTCCATCAGCGTCCTATTCATCCTTTCTACAACTCCATTTTGTTGAGGTGTATATGGATTATTCTTCTTCCTTTCTATATCATGCTTCTTACATAATTCTTCAAATTCATTCCCATATAACTCTCTGCCATTATCTGTCCTCAACACCTTAATTATTTTCTTTGTTTGTTTCTCAACAAGAGCCTTAAAATCTTTAAAACTGTCATAGACTTCAGATTTCTTCCTGAGGAAATATATCCAAGTGTTCCTCAAGAATTAATATATAAATGAGACATAGTACACAAATTTTCCCTATGATGAGACCGATACAGGTCCAAAAGCATCATTGTGAACTAGCTTTAAAATTCCTCCTGCCCTCGTTGCACTAGAGGGGAATCTTACCCGATTCTGCTTCCCATATACACAATGTTCACATAAATCAAAATCTAGAGAGCAGTTAGACATACCTTCAACCATACCTTTACCGTGTATTAGTCGAAGACCCTTCTCTTTGATATGCCCCAGTCTTTGATGCCACAACATAACCTTTTCTCTAGAGACTGTAGGAGTTCTTTCTTCTTCAAATCCAATATCAGGAACAATGGAACTATTAAACCCATCACTAATAGTGCTTCCTTGCATCTTATACATAGTTCCAAACTTAACTCCCTTCAACAACACCATTTCTCCTTGAACCATCCTGCAGGTTTCCATTTCAAATATTTTTTTTACCCCTGCATCGTCCATTTTTCTTATATAAATCAAATTTATGGCCAATCCTGGGATGTGGAGAACACCAGGTAGTGTTCTAATCCTTCCATCTATGAGCCTCAACTTGATTGTTCCTTGACCTATGATTCTGGTTGTCGATTCATCACCTAGGAAAAAATTACCTCCATCATACCTTTCATATTCACAGAACCACTCCATGTGGGGAGTCATATGAAAGGATGCACCTGATTCAACCAACCATGCCTTGTGATCTGCATGTGTTCTTGAAGAAACAAAGTACGCATCCCCTCCTTCTTCCTTGGAGGTATTTTCTTCTATAGAAGGAGATTCTTCAGATCCCTTCTTTTTCTCAACTTTGGATGTACACGGCTTCTTGTAGTGCCCTTCTTTTCCACATCTCCAACATACCCTTACAAAATTTCTGGGAAATTTAGATATACCCTTAGACTTATATCTCCCACTTGAGAACTTAGATCTATTTCTTTCCTGGGAGCGTCCTTTTGCAAATAATGTGTTTGTGCTTTGTCCTTCCATATTCTTTCGTCTCATCTCCTCTGACAACAAGGATGAGACCACTTCATCAAACTTAAAGAAAGTTGTATTAATACATATGGCCACAACCAGACTATCCCACAAGTCTGGTAAAGAACACAGTAAACTGATACACTTATCTTCATCTGAAATTTTGATCTCACCAAATACTAACTGGCTTACCACAGTATTGAAGGTGTTCAAATTCTCTTCCACCGAGTCTTCATCTCTCATCCTCGGGTTATACAACTTATTTCTCAATAATAGTTTATTTACTAGGGACTTAAAATGATACAACTTCCCCAACTTATCCCATAAATCCTTGGTTGTATCTTCCTCTAATACATTCAGTAATACTGAATCTGAGAGACACAGTCGGATTGTGCTCAGCGCCTTCCGATACAACTTTTTCCATTCATATGTTGAATTTCCTGTAGGTTTTGTACCTGGATCTACCGCGATCCAATAATATCTATCCACCAACAGATCTTCCATGTTGAGCTTCCACAACTCAAAACTTTTTCCATTAAACTTCTCGATCTCCATTTTCAAATTTCTCTTCATTTCTTTTCACCTGAAAAATCAATACCACAGATCTCCCACTATAACAAGGCTTATCACAATCCCGATCCAAACCCTTGACCACAAAGGCATCCCCCTGAAGACAACAAATCTCTGATACCAAATGTATATTTTAACCTTGTACAATATTTACTGCAATTGATTTTTAGTAAAAGAACATAAAGATACAATGGAAAATAAAAAAATTACACAGATTTTTCCCTTGGAAACCCAAACCGGGAAAACCAACATATTCTATATTCATTCATTATGATACATTGTTTACAATACAATATACATAAAGGAGCCAACGACATCCAAAACCTTAACCCAATGACCTGGATTAGTCAACAAACCTAATTTCTTAACTGGAAATAGAAAACCATCGGAAAAAACCATGTGCCAAAAAACTGCCCAATAATGGACACAAAAATCGAGGCAACACGAAAAAATGAGGAAAAAATGCAACATGTTTCCTGAGGGAAAAAATTCTCAGGGGAGATTCCCCTGCACCCCCAAGGGGGGGCCTAGCCCTTAAACCTCCCTATGCATTAGAAGCAACGTAGACACTAATACTCGTGCAAATAATATAACACATACCCAACACTAACCTACTTCCATCTTCCATCCCATCATTTCCTATGTTGGACTAAGTTAGAGTGTCAACCATATTGACCTAACTCCAAATAAAACCCGTAAACAAAAGTGTCATACATCTCAACCAAGCCTCCCCAGCATGGAACTAGTAGTCACCATCACACGTCTAGGGGAGTGTGACTTAACACATCCCTTCCATGACTCTATGTTTTGGAGGATACATGGTGGGAAATACCTCCACCCCTCCTAATAAAAATAGGGTCAACACCCTATATTGAGCCATAATGTGCAACTATTGTTCTTAGAGTCACGTCATCAAATAACCACTATGGGAAAGTTGTGCATTTTGTCAAAACCACACTTAACACATGTCATAACAACACTTTCAAATCATAAATTAAATAACAAGTGAAACTTATAGCATACATTATCTTATTGATGTCTATGACATCCAAATTACCTCATCACCACAGTCATTTGGATATCACATATCTCATCAACCTGTAGTTTAGTTCACTAATAACTCATATACATGCATATAGATCACAATATATAAGAATTCATATCTTTATTGATATTCAATTAATAAATGTATGTTCATTTTTATCACACCTTGCATGTGTTATGCATTCACAACATAACTTGAAATAGTATCCATGTAGCAAAATTCCACATCTAAATTTGCATGTTTGAATAATTCTCATAACTATCATAATTATGAACACATAACAAAAAACATAGCATTATGAAACACATAAATAGGTCTATATATACACATCTCAAATGTCTATATCAATCTAACTAGGTCCATATAGTTACTAAGAAATGAATTACCAAGATGAGAAAATTCGGAGTTCTAACTATCTGAGGTCAAAATAAGGGGTGTTACATACACCCAACCTTCAAGAAACTCCATCCTGAAGGTACATTCATTCTCAATATAAGGAAAATATCATGACACAACTTCTATGTGTCTTGTATGATAGCAAACCATGTGCTATACTAGTACCATTAGACCTTTACTTGATTAAAACATTTTTAGTCTATTAATATGTTGATTGCATTACCACTATTTTGTAGGCACCTTATTGTGTCCAAACTCTATTTTATTACCACTAGTAATTTAATTAATTAAAAAGCACAGTTCTCTTATAGATTTATTCTTCCTAAGCTCCATATTTAAATTATAGTCTACTAGTTTGACCACCAATTAGAACCTTATCCCATTATCGATTCTCCAACTAAGCGAATATTATATTGAGTTTGAAATATATTTCATTAAGTCATACAAACAATTATGCTTGAGATATCTTGAGAATTATAAACAAGCATTGTTGACTTTGATTATCACTCTAGCTTGACAATACATATGCCATCACTCATGAGATTGACACGAAAAAAAACTCCATGCTTAGGAACATTGACTAAGATATTGCTAATTGATTGTTAGTTGATGACATTACTTTGTGGTTTGTTTGGTCATTGTCCTTAAGCTCACTCTTTTATTAAATTATATAAATTATATCTCAACCAAGTTAATTGTCGAGTATAGGATTCTCTTCATCACAGTCGATGAAAATCATGATTTATATCAACAATTGACTATTACAAACATGGCTACACATAAAGAGCACCATGTTGACACATGGGTTAGTGAACATTTTCTATCAAGAATAAATTTACTACAAGGGTTCATTCCAAAATATTTAATCACTTGTCCTTAAGGTCTTCTCTTCTCACCATTGTACTTTGTATGTCTCAAAATTATATCATCTATACCTACATAATACTTACCAACTTTGGACTCTAGCTCTTTTCTTGTCCATTTATAGCACATTCAAGTTCTTTCCCCTACCATGAAATAAGTTTTAACAATGGGAAGCATGTGTTCACCATTCCTCGTCCAGATTTATTTAGTTACTTATTTAGTTTCAAACAGAGTTTCTTCATAGGGAAAAATCCTTGTTAGTGAACAAGTAGTTACTAGACCAATTAATTCATTTCAAGGTGTGTGCTCCCATTTAGACAACTTACCTCTCTTACAATGGACTCATGCATAGTGACCAATAGAACCTGATCAATATACCACATCACACATTATGACATAATAAAGCATATTGTCATGATATTTCACTTATCATTCTAAACTCAAGTTTTAGGTTCACAACATAGGCCCACTTACAATATCCATTTGAATTTTCATTAGAATGTGGAACTAAACATAAGAACCCACTACAGTTTTATGTTGTCAATATCAACATACTAACCTAGATCATGATTAAGTGCAACCCATAATTTTCTCCTTAGCACTACACTCTCTCTAGGGTCAAGACCCTTTCCCACAAAAACTTAAGTATAGAAACAACCCAAAGTGCATAAGCTACACTCGTAAGCTAGCTAAAATTTTAATAGCACACCACACCAGATTCTCCATTAACTATGCAATCTTTTGCTAGCCAATGGTAAACTCCCACGTGACCTTCCCTCTTTGGAGAATAAGATCACTAGAAAACTTACAAATCTTCTCACACACTCATCATATAATATACATGAATTAGGAGTAGGACCCATCACAAGTTGCCACTCTTAACATAATCACTATGGAAAATTTTAAAGTTTGTTGACCTCCTCACGAATTCATCCTCTTTCTAACTCGTAAATTGTCTATGTGTTTCTTGTAACGACAATGTATCTCCATTCTTAACATTGCTAACGTTAGATCCCCTCTAGTAATTACCATACAAGTCATATTTGACTACGTTTTCACTTGAAATAAAGTTTACTCATGGCCTCCCACTTACTTACTAAGTGGAGGGTGATCACTAAGCCAAATATCATCAATTTTTCTCATGTCAATGAAATATTTGTTTCACTATGTCACCACAAACCTTACAACAACTCAAGTTGGATTAGAATGGCTAAAAGAAGTTATAGGCTAGTTTTTCAATGCCACACACCATAACTTAAACTATATACATATATAACACTTCATGTTTCACCATTGCTTAATTAATATTTTGATATGCTTGAAACATAACATTTTCATCAATAGACACTTTTTTTCCTTAAACATATTACCTTTTTCATATACACATGTTTTTGTCATGAATATTTTCATGGCTTGCTAAAATAGATATTTCAAACATTAATTTGTTTCTTTCTAAATATTTATTAGTATTATCGTAATGGATTTTTCACAAATGGCTATCTCATAATTTTGAAAGAGGAACTTTATAAAACTTAGTCATCCACTTCGTAATCAAAACAAAAGATTTGTTATTATAATTAAGCATGGTATATTATTTGCATGCTCTCCACCTAAATTAATCATTTTTTTTAATTCAAAATAAAAATTTCAATTGGGATTGTACTCACCCATGAGTGATTAATTAAGAGTAGAATGTTTAAGAAGTGTGATTCTATATAAAATTATAATTATCATTTTTATATTTTAATATAGTTTTGAAAACATTTAATTTAAAAGCGATATAATATACTAAATGCATTTCATTAAACTATAATAGATAAACTATACAAATATAATATAGTAGATATTACTATATTACTTATAATAAATAAACTACACCAAAAATTGAACTTGATATAGAAGATGAGAAGTTACCAAATTCTTTAGTACACCACCCAAATCTTTGCTACTTTTAATCATTATCTATATCGCTTTATATCACTTTATTGAGTTCATGTATTTTTAAATTTATTTAAATAAATAAATAAAATGTATTTTGAAATTTAAGTGAATAAATAAATAAAATCTATTTGATGATATAAATGTCCAATAAAAATCAATTTTTCACCTATATGGATATATAGTTTGGAAAGAATAATTTGTTATTATTTCACAACTTGTCCTTCAAAACTAAACCATAGTTAATATATCATATGGTTTGAATAATTGTTTTCATATCAAGACACTAAATATTAAGTTGTATGTGTTGTTATTTAAAAATTTTAAATTATGACATTATGAAGTGTTTCAACTTTCAAGAACTTAAAACATAACTCAAAAAACTTGAAAAAGGCAAGTTTTATTTATTTATTATTTTATATATTAAAATTTATTAATTTAAAAACCCTCTCCTTCCCTTGTGTATAAAGTCCCTAAGTACTTAATTTTTGTGGGGACTTATTCTTTTAAAGTCGTGCCACTAAAGAACCTAGACATCGATCTCTTTACACTCATGTCAACAATGAATATGCTATAGTTGCTCGAAAAATTAGGAGCCGATTAGCCTTTCGATGTTCAAGCAATAAACTCACCATATATTCTAAATGAAGAATCTCAAGCCAACCAATACTATTTATTTTGAGAGAACTATTTTAATTTGAAGAGATGGAAACATCTTGTAGTTTGATTGGGAGTTGTTTGTGAGTGGATTCATGAAGGGTGGGTCTTTATTTTTGTTTCATTGATTACGTAATAGATGTGACATGAAGGAAGAAGAAATCGCATCATGGCCTTTCAGACTTCTTTCTAGTGATATTGTCATTAGATTTATTTTTCCTAAAAATATTTTTGTAGCATTCCAAAAGTATTTCGTCATTTGATGTGGGTGTGGGGAATGGGCACAGGGTATGAATGGGTTATTTCATTGATACCATGATCAAGCGAATGAAATTATGCTTAATGTATATATAATGTGATTGATTTTAAATGTAATAATAAAATTTATTTATTAATGCATTTTTTTCTCACTTTTTATAGAGGGTGGGAGGGTGAGTGCTTTGATAGATAAACTTTATTATAATAGAGGGTGGGAGGGTAGCGCATTGATAGATAAACTTTATTATTATAGAGGGTGGGAGGGAAGGGCGAGGGGCTTGATAGATAAACTTTATTATTATAGTAAAGTTTATCTATCAATGCTCCCCCTCCCCCTCCCACCCTCTATATAGAGGGTGGGAGGGCTGAACATTGATAGTTAAACTTTATTATAATAATAAAGTTTNTTATAGAGGGTGGGAGGGTGAGTGCTTTGATAGATAAACTTTATTATAATAGAGGGTGGGAGGGTAGCGCATTGATAGATAAACTTTATTATTATAGAGGGTGGGAGGGAAGGGCGAGGGGCTTGATAGATAAACTTTATTATAATAATAAAGTTTATCTGAGGGTGAGAGGGGGGAGCATTGATAGATAAACTTTATTATAATAATAAATTTTATCTATCAATGCTTC
>SNQJ01S0045536.1:137631-158912 GCA_010110895.2 Picea sitchensis
ATGGGGGACATTGATAGATAAACTTTATTATAATAATAAAGTTTATTTGTCAATGCACCCCCCTCCATTATAATAAAGTTTATCTATCAATGCCCCTCCTCCCACCCTCTATAGAGGGTGAGAGGGGAGGGGGGTATAGAGGGTGAGAGGGGAGAGCATGCATTGATAGATAAACTTTATTATTAGAGGGTGGGAGGGGGCACATTGATAGATAAAATTTATTATAGTGGGAGGGGGGGCATTGATAGATAAACTTTATTATTATAATAAAGTTTATCTATCAATGCCCCCCTTCCCACCCTCTATAATAAAGTTTATCTATCAATGCCCCCCCTCCCACTATCTATAAATTTTATTCAGAAATGTCAAATAAAATTTATTATGTTGATAATATATGTTAAGAACCAAATATCAAAATAGCATAAAAATCTCAAAATAAGTATTCAATGCCTTGATAAAGAGAGAAATTCAGATAATAATACTCTTCGAGGGGGAAACCTCCTTATATATCATATGAATTCACAATTACAAGATGATTCCAAATGAAAAGGTCTCATTGGTATATATAGGAGATTAGGAGGTACAATTACAACTTATGGACTCAAGCCGACATAAATAAAATAACAATATTAATGTAATATGCCCCAATTAAGGGGTAATGTTCCACGAACTAGGGCTTAGCATGCCCCTCCCCTTCAGACAAGTGTTGTCCTCAACACTTGAGTAGTTTTAGAAGCTTCTATATAAAAGACTCATCTTTCCATGTGGAATCTTCAATAGGTAATTCCTTCCACTCAATGAGATACCCTAAAATTGATCTATTCCTCAGCTAGAAAATTCTTGTATCGGTGATAGCTTCAGGCTCCAATATGATTTTTCCTTCCTCGTCAAGTTCTGGAAATATAGTTTGAAATGAGATCTTGTCACCTATAAACTTCTTTAAGCATGAAACATGGAAAACATGGTGTACCCATGAATATGTAGACAACGCCAATTTGTATTCCATAGTATCAATATTTTGCAACACCTTATAATGGCCATAGTACTTCGGTGATCATTTATTAGTCTTCTTATCTTGCTTGAGGGACATTTGTTTGTTTGGTTGTAGTTTTAAAAATACTCAATCCCCTACTTCAAAACTTCTTTCACTACGATGTTGATCTACTTATTGTTTCATGTGATTTTGTGCAATGGTCAGGTTGTCCTTTAAGAGTTGGAGAACTTGTTGTTGATGCTTGATCTGATATTCCATTGCTTGAACCTTAGAATTTTATTTTAGAGAAGAAGTAATGGATGGTGGGTGATATCCATAAAGCATCATAAATGGTGTCATTTTTGTTGCAGTATGAGAGGAAGTGTTATACCACCATTCTGCCAAGGGTAACCACTTGAACTATTGTGTTTGTTTATCAGAGACAAAGCAACAAAGGTATCCTTCCAGACATTTGTTCACTATCTCAGTTTTTCTATTAGATTGAGGATGATAAGATGAGCTAGGATCCAATTGAGTACCTAAACAAGAAAATAATTATGTCCAAAAATGTCCAATGAAGATGAGATCTATGTCACTTACAATTATCTTTGGGCTTCCATGTAGCTTTTGAATTTTCTCCATGAATATGGTAGCAAATTTAATGGGTTTGAAAGGATGAGAAAGTGAAAAAAAGTATGTGTACTTGGTAATTCTATCAACAATCACCATGATGACACTCTTTCCTTCAGACTTTGGTAACCCTGTGATGAAATCCATGGAAACCTCTTTCCAACATTGACTTGGAATGGATAATGGTTGTAAAATACTTGAGGTCCTAACTGTTTCTAACTTATTTTGTTGGCAAACCAAACATTCTGCCAAAAACCTTTGAACATCAGTTTTAAGGCCATCCCAAAATAATTCCCTCTTGACCCTGTGATAGGTTTTCAAAAATCTTGAGTGTCCTCTTACCAGAGAAGTGTGCAATTCCAAAAGTACATTTGGTTTGAGTTGGGAGTTCTTACATAAATATAAGAGATCTTTGTACCATAGTGAATCATTTTTCCATGTAAATGTATCATATGCATTGGAATATTGTTGCAACCTTTGAATGAGAATCTACACTTCTTCGTCATTCTTCCATTCATCCCTTGCTTTTATTATCCAATTAGGTTGGATGATAGAGATAGCATAGAGAAATTCCTCAACATCTTCATCATTTCTTGAGAGTGCATATACCACAACATTTTGCTTCCCTTTTCTGTAGATGATTTAAAAGTCATAACCCAACATTTTGGTCACCCATTTTTGTTGTTCTTCTGAAGATAGTCTTTGTTCCAAGAAGTATTTAAGACTATCATGATCTGTTTTGAACTTGAAGTGCATACCTATTAGGTAAGGGCGTCATTGCTTCATTTCATGTAGTATTTCCATCATTTCCTTCTCATAAATGGGTTTCTCTAAGTCATTTTCCTTGAATGGTCGACTTTCGAAAGCAAGGGGCCTTCCTTCTCGCATTAGAAAAACACCAATGCCACTTCCCAAGGCATCACATTCCACAATAAATCTTTTTTTGAAGTCTGGTGTGTTCAAGACATGAGCTTTGCACATTGCCTCTTCAAGTTGTTCAAAATCTTGAGTTTCCTCTAGATTCCATGAAAATTCATCCTTCTTAGTTAATGTAGTTAAAGGTGCTACTATTCTTCCATAGTTATGAACAAACTTGCAGTAGTAACCTGTCAAACCTGAAAATCCTCTAATATTATTCAATGTTTTGGGAATCGTCCATTCCATCATGGATTTAATATTGTTAGGGTCTACCTTGACACCTTCATGAGATATAGTATGACCCAAATCCTCTACCTCCTTCACACCAAAGAAACATTTGGAATGTTTATCAATGATCCCTTGGAGATATAGGGGAATAGATGGCTTAGATGTTTGAACATCTAGTGAGCATAGTTGTACAATTACACATTGATTCCACTTTTTCAATAATTTTTTCATGTCATTAGAGCTTACCACCTTACTAGGTTTCCCTGTGATACCCTTTAATTCAAATTCCTTTCCTTCCAATGAAAATTCTGTGAAAATTTATTGAAAATTAAAATCCACAGTTCCCAATGATTGTAACCATTGGACCCCTAGTATGACATTAGCACCACCCATGGGTATAGAAATCATTGGACTATTCATTACATATGCCCCCATAGTAAGATTGATCTTATGGAATTTTCCTGAGAAATTGATAGTTCCTCCATTTTCAATCATTACTTGAAACTCTGGCGCTGGATATATAAAGCAACTGAGAGCTTTGGCTAATTTGCAGTGAATGAAATTATGAGTACCACCATAATCAATTATCACTATTACCTTTTTTTCTTTTTGATATATCCTTCGATCTTGAGGGTTTGAGGAGCTCTAATTCTAGCCAATGCATGACATGATATGGTGGGAGTCATCTCTCAAAAGAAATATCTTCTACATATTCATCTTGAGATGGTTCTTGTTCTTTTTCTTGTTCTCCTTCCTCTTCACAATCTATGTAGAATAATTTATTCTTGCCACACTTATGTCCCTTACTATACTTGTTGTCACAATTAAAGAACAAACATTTTACTTTTCTTTCTTCCAATTGTTGAGGTGTTAACCTTGTAGGTTGAGGTGTTTTAGAAGGACATTATTCTCTCGATAGATGTTAGGGGTGGTCCTTCTAGTAGCCATAGCCCTATTTTTACTTTCAATTTCTTGCCACCCTGAACGCATTCTCTAATGATTTGGGTTCCCAAAGGCGAACCTCATGTTGAATGTTATCCTTTAAATTTCCTATGAGGACATCAATTATGTGCTCATCTGGAATATTTATTACCTTTATATTCAATCTTTGGAAGTTCTCAATGTGCTCCACAACTGAACCCTTTTGCTTCAGATTTATCAATTAACTGAAGAAGGTATTGCTCCTTGTATCCTCATAGTGTGCTATCATTTCTTTCGTGAAAATTGTCCAAGTGACAAGTGATTTGAGAGAAAAAATCCATCAATACCACACAAGTTGATTAGCTTATAAATATAAGGATGCAATTTGTACCTTTTGTGTTTGAGGAACATCATGTAGATCAAATAACTACTCCATATAGAGTATCCATGTGATTGGATCCTTTCCATCATACTTTCTCATATCAATCTTAGGAAAGTGTTTGATCTTCAACCCAAAGCTGGAGTTTCTCTAGTCTTGATTCATCTTCCTTATTTCCTCATCATGAATTTCATGGGATACATTGTCACTTTCAGGTGGCCTTTCTATTAGCAATTTTTTCAACCCTTCCATGATCTTCTCTTTTAAGACATCCATCTTGGTATCCATCATTTCTTCCAACTTAGATTCAGTTGAATCCATCATCATTTGTAGTTCATATTTTGTTACTACCTTCTTTTGTAAAGCATATATGTCCTTGCACATTTCTTCACCTTCATCAAGAGTCCAAGTAGGATTGTCTGAGGAATTATTTGGTGAAGAAGTTCCCTTTTACAGGCATCATGGCCAAGTATCACTGCAAGGTAGGAATTCCTAATTGGCTTAGGCATAGGTCCTCACAGACAAGGGAGTGTCAAGTGATATATCTCTCGGATATACATGCGGGGTCCAACAATAGTAATCGACCCAATATCTCTGAGAACTAACTAAGGAGGATTGATGTTGGGTGAAGGCCCATTTTGCGGAAAAATGTCATTTTTGGAGAGAAAAGCACGAAGTTGAAGAAAAGAAAGCTAGAAGGAAAAGAAACATGTGCGAGGGAAGAATGTGAGGCACGCATGCAAGGGAGATATAACTACACTAGGGTTAGGCCAGTTTTTTCATGATATTGTAATGGTTGATAAAATAAGAGTATGTATAAGTAGCACTTAGGAGTTCTAGGAGAGGAGGACCGAGAGGAACCAAAAGAGAGACTGAAAGAATAATGAGAAAAGATAGAAATGAACCTTTTTGTAAGATGGTGAGCTAGATAAGAGTTGAGAAACTCGATCCTGAGGGTTTGATCGTAGGCTGAGGAGCCTGGTGCAATCTAGTCAGCCTCACAGGGATCAGGAAGCCTGTTGAGATGGTAAGATCCAAGACTGTAAATGTGCGGGGTGCGATACCTTGCTAAGACATAATAAAGAGATTGAAGCCAATTCTTTGTGGACACATCCCAAGAGGGGGTGAACCACGGTAAACCTTGTGTTGTGTAACTGAATGTATGCATCTCCATTGTTGTTATTGATTATATGCTAGATGAATCAATGAAGGAACTAGTCAAATATGATATTACACATGCATGAGTAAGAGTGATTGATTAAATAACATGTTAGAATACATAAATGAAGATTACAAGGTACAACCACAGATCCCCACTTATTCCCAAGCTGTAGGCATTTGAGCATTGCATCCACCCATAAAACTATCTCGAGTGATACTGTGCAGTGCACCCTATGTGTTGTGTTGCCTTCTGGTTTACCAGGAGAGCCGATAGTTTTAGAGGGATTTTGTTGGAATCTTTTTAAACCTGGACCTGGGTCAACTTATGATAGTAAGGTAATATCAGAGTAGATGAAGTAGTTTAAAAAACCAACAAATGGTTTCGTTGTCGATTGGAACATAAGGGGATTGAGTGATTATGATTTTTTGAAGAAGCATAAAAAGAATATCAGATCTGGTTACAAAAATGTTAAAAGAAGGAGAGTATAAAAGGGGATGTTGACACCGTGGAACCCAACGAAGGAAAAAATCAAGAGCTGGTTAAAAAAAAAGGAGTTGGAGTTTGCACATAAAGATAATAGAAACCCAAATTTAACACCACAAAAATACCTAGACAAGTACGTATTCATCGACTTGCATGAAGTATTTTTATGTGATTTCCCGCATGTATTGCATGAGTGGATATTGAGGTTGAAAGGAAACCATGATACAAATTGAATCAGACAACTATAGTGGAATCCTATGGAGATCGCTCACTTAAGAGAATTTGACGATAAATTTACACGCACTATAGTTTCTAGTTAGACAACATTGTTGCAGGATTTATCAAAGAATTTGCAGTAGATACTGTGAAGTCTTATAGTGCAACAGAGAAAGGGTTCTTGAAGGGACCTGGAGGTAGCTATATCATATCATTGTATAATTCCATTAAGATATTACTATATAATAAGGGTGTAATGACAATGGCCTCAGACAACTAAAATTCCCTGCATGCATGGGGGAAGGGGGGAAGCACTAACAAGAGACAGAGAAATGGAGGAAGTAATGGATAAAGGAAAGAAGGAAGAGGACTTGGATCCAATCATGATGGAGGAAGACCAGATGAAGCAGATCATGGAAACAACTGGAAGAATGCACAGTGGATTACCCTACCAATATAAGATGAACAACAAGAAGAGAGACATAGCCGTGAGGGAAGGCTTGGAAAGTGATGAAGAAGAGGTAGAGGATCTCTAAGTTGTGGAGAAGATTGAGAAAATCCTACGCATGACATACGAAAGGAAGACAATAGGTCTAATAATAGGAACAAATGGAAACACTCTTATCCATATCAATGTCAATGTGGAACCCATAAACCCATGTGCGACTAATACACCAATAAGAACACCATCATTTAGAAAACCAAATTTTGGAAGGAAGACAATAGGAAGTACATAAAGTCAAAGAGAAGCAACTGGAGGAGCCAGTTCAGGAAGTGGTAGCCAAGTATCTACACCGTGCAGAGGAAGTAGTTCAACATTCATGATGGTAGGACATGATCCCACCATCAGATTACCAGAATTCAAGGGAGAGGCGTCAGAGGACCCTGAGAAGCACTTGTTCATTTGTGAAAATACTTGGGAAGAAAAACATATCACAAATGAGGACACTAAAATTGCCTAGTTAACCATCATGCTAAGAGACCACACATTGGATTGGTACATGAGCTTAGCCGCAAACAGTCCACCGGGGACAACCAGAATGATTTTGGATATCAAGAAGCTATTGATAAATGAATTCCAGAAACCTAGCTCAAAGGATCAATACATGAATGAGATGATAGAGATCAGACAGAAACCAGGAGAATTTGTGTGGGAGATTAACCAAATATTCAAACGATTAAATGGAAAGATAAAATATGTCATGATAGACATGCAACAGAGGCATATGTTTGCCAATTCCCTGCTACCACACTTGAAATACCCTTTGAGATAACATAAGTTTCAAACTCAGGAAGAGGCTCTGCAAGCAACCCTACAACTAGAAGAGAACCAATATCAGAAGACAGATCCAACCATAGAGGACCTGAAGGAGGATCTAAAGAACTTAACATTTCAACTAAACTAGAACAGGGGTAAGGACAAAAGAGAAGTTTTTTGGTGTACCACATGTAGGACAAAATGGCACCACAAGAATGAACGCCCAACATTCGCACAGTACATGGAAACAAGACTTCCAAACCCTTTTCCATTAGGAGGACTATGGTGTGAGATCTGTAAGACACGGGGGCATGATCCATATCACTGTCCAATGATGTAGAAATACCAGAAAGTTCCCAAGAGTTCATATTGCAACTTTTGCAAGTTAGTAGGCCATGATGACAAAGATTGCAGGACAATGGAGTTGATGAGGGAATGAACATCAGATACATATAGGTTCCAGGCATAGATGATTATAGGGAAATTTTCACCATAGTTCAACCAAGTACCATCCCCATATAACATTGTGCCATAGAAATATAACACTGTGCAGCCGCAGTACAATATTGCGCAGCCACAGTATAATCCTGCACAGTATAACCAGGCACCCCAGTACAACACACTGCGAGGAGATTGAGCTAGCTGCAGAGGTGGAGGATGAGGAAGAGTAGGCTTTGGAAGAGGCAAAGGACCAGTGGTATGTCACAACTATCAACAACTAGGACACTATGCAAGAGAATGTCCACTTCCACCTACGACATGTATGTATTGTGACACATCAAATCATGATACAAAAGATTGTCCAACACTATCGGGGAAGATCCAGGAAAAGAGAAATCAGAAAAATCAAAATGTTCAATGGTTTTCTGCATAAGCAATGGATGACAGAAGAAATATCAATATAGTTACACGCGGAGGAACTAAGAAAGGAAATGGCGTAGTAAGACAAGATCCAACACAACACCAATGGGTGAAGAATAATGTTGAACCACATAAGCAGTTTGATGCGTAGAACAAAAAGGGGATATTCCAGCAAGCCAGAAAAGAATTCTTGAATCCATACATTGCATCTACATCAACCATGCAACATACTCAGGACAGACCAATGTGTGAGATGCCTTCATTACTGGATCATACTAATGAAGCACGGCCTCTAGGACAAGTAAGTATCATAAAGGCTTTTCTGCAATCCTATGTTAAGCTATTAAATGACCAATCATCTATCAAAATTTTGCAAAATATGCTAGAAAGATGGAACTCAGAGGTAGAGGGGAAAGTAGAACAAAAAAAAATCAATCACCTACATACACAAAGGAGGACAAGCAGGGAATTCAAATTAAATTCTAACATTGGGGATTTCAATATGGGGGACATCATACTGGATTTAGGCTCTGAGGTGAATGTGTTACCCAAGAAGACATGGAAATGTATGGGATAGCCCACATTAGGATATTCACCTATTCATCTAAAACTAGCAAATCAACACAAATTTCTACCAATTGGAAGGCTAAAGGGTGTGACAGTAGATCTGGATGGAGTGCGCACCAAGGAAGACTTCGAAGTAATAGAAATAGTGGATGGTACAACACCTTATCCATCATTGCTTGGACTGGATTGGGCGTTCAACAATCAGGCCATACTCAATTTGAAGACGAGGAATATGGCATTCGATTCAAGAGAGTACAGAATCATTGTTCCATTGGACCAATCAGAAGGAGAAAGGTTTGAAGAACCCACTTGTTTGGACCTAGAAGAAATTAACTAGCTATAAAGAACCACCATGCGAGAATAATACTATGTGAATCCAACTGCAGATGGGGTACTTAGTTGGAGAAGCATCATGTCATGTGCATCAAAATTAGATACAGGGTTATAAAATTGGCAGCAGAGATTACATGAAGTCTCCACAAGAAGATGCGCAAGAATAGACCATGCAGTATGATGGGTAGGTACATAAATAAAATAACCTCATATATTTCATGGGGTGAACAACATAGAAGAATTTTGAACAAGATATGAAGATGAAGTGTTACCAAATTAGAGGCTCTTAGCTTTGGATATAGCACTCAATAAAACACCTGCAAGTTGGTGGGGTGCATACAAAGAGACCATTAGAGGTTGGTACCAATGCAAATGATTACTCTGCATTAGGTTCGACATAGAGAAGAAGAGAAGAATGATGCAGAGATATGATGGACAGGGGTCACCTTTGGAATACTTGGAGAAGTGTAGACTATTATGGATGATGAAACCACCTGAGGAATAGATTCATCACTTTATTCATACACTAGAAGGAATCCCAACAAACTGGTATGTAGACCAGGAACTGCGCAGAGGAACTACAGAATGGATAGTGTTACAACAGAACTTTACAGTCACTTTCGCATTTGAACATGAGAACCCCAACATAGACTCAACACTCAAACAAATCATAGGGGTGATATTCATTAAGGAGCTAGAAGTTGAACTTATGAAAGAAGGTCAACAATAGAACAAATAGATAGTGGAAGAACTATTGTCATGCTACCATGTGCAGGAAGAAGCACCAGATGAAGAGGACCCGCTAAACATTCAGATAACAGAAGTTGAAGGAGAAAGAGAGGTGGAAGGTACACCTATGTAATAAGAAGTGTTTGTTGCGCTGATCAAGGTGAAGAAAGTTAACATTGGGACAATCGATAATCCCAAAATGGCTACCATTGGAGACTGTTGGGACGAGCAAACAGTAGAAAGCATAACATAGTTATTGCACGAATACAATGACATGTTCCCAAAAACCTTTACAGAAATGAAAGGAATAGAAGGAGAACTATGAAATATGAAGATACCTCCCAAATCTGAGGCTATATCAATCAGACAACGACCATATAGACTGAACCCAATATATAAGCAGAAAGTAAAGGAATAAATTGACAAGATGTTGGAGGTCGGAATCATAGAACTAGTGGAGGAGTCTGAGTGGGTAAGCCCTATGGTAGTTCAGGAGAAGAAGCACAGAGGAATAAGGATATGCATCGACCTAAGGAAGCTGAATTATTCTTTCCTTCATGACCCTTTCCCTACCCCTTTCACAGATGAGGTATTAGAGAATGTAGGATGCCAGGAAGCATACTCATTCACAGATGGATTCTCAGGTTACCATCAAATCAAGATTTCCCCATAATATAGGTACAAGACCACTTTTTCCACAGAATGGGGATCCTACCAGTACACAATCATGCCTTTTGGGCTGAAGAATGCACTAGACATATTCTCAAGAGTAGTCATGGCTTCTTTTAAAGAATTCATCCATCATTTTTTAGAAGTATACCTGGATGATTGGATAGTATACAGTTTGTTGAAGGACCATGTAGAGGTGTTAAGGATTATGTTAGAAATATGCAGATAGTGTCAAATATCGTTAAATATTAAGAAGTGCATCTTTGGAACACTTTTTGGTATATTATTGGGCCATATAGTATGCAAACAAGGCTTGCTAGTAGATCCTGCCAAGATTGCAATGATTGTTAATATACTACCACCAAAGTTAGTACATAAGTTAAGAGAAACAATGGGACACATGATACTACAGGAAATTCATAAAAGGGTATGCATAGATTACTGCACCAATGGAGAAACGATTGAGGAAAGATAGAAAATTTCAGTGGAATGGGGATTGTCGAAAAGGATTAGACACTCTAAAAGAGAAGATTGTAACAACACCAATATTAGTATTCCCATATTAGGAAAAGACATTTCACGTGCATGTAGATGCATTAGCTATAGCACTTGGAGCTATTCTGGTACAACTAGGGACAGGGGAATTGGACCATCCTATAACATTTTCTAGCAGAAAATTGTAGGAGTCATAGCAGAATTACAATACCACGGAAAGATAAGGCCTAGCTATGGTTTATGCACTCCAGAAGTTTAGACATTACTTACTGGGTAAACATTTCAAGATGTTTACAGATCATTTAGCTCTTAAAAACCTAGTCAATAATCCAGTGTTGGGGGGGATCATTTGTAGATGGTTATTGTTGTTCCGGGAATTTGATTTTGAAGTAATAGTCAAGCCAAGGAAGTTGAATGTAGGACCTAATCACCTATCAAGGATCACTAATGGAGAGTAACCTATTAACTTAGAGGACAACTTCCCGTATGCACATTTATTTTCAGTCCAAATAGCTAATGAATATTTTGCTGACATCATTCAATACTTGAGTACAGGGACTGTGCCACAAGAATTCAACACTACGCAGAAGAAAAATCTGGTAGTATGAGTTGCAGACTATCAATTGATTGCAGGACACTTATACAAGATGGGTGAAGATAGCATCTTGATAATATGTGTACTAGAACATGAAAGATCTAATATTTTAGCAGAGGCCCATGAGGGAATAGCAAGAGGACATTATGCAGGGAAATCTACCACACAGAAGGTATTGTGCATAGGACTATGGTGGTCGACCGTTCACAGAGATGTAAGGGACTACTGCCAAATATGTGACGTATGTCAGAGGGTTTGTAAACCTAATAGATGGGACGAGATGTCCCTAAGACCACAAGTAACCTTGCAGATATTTGAAAAATGGGAAATAGACTTTGTAGGACCAATTAACCCACCAGCAAAGAGGTCAGGAGAAAGGTATACCATTACTATGACGGAGTATCTAACGAGATGGGAAGAAGAAACACCAGTAAAAGATTGCAGCGTAGAGACAACACCACACTTCCTATTTGATCAAGTGATCACTATATTTGGATGCCCAAGGATTCTAATGAGTGACCAAGGCACTCACTTCATTAACAATACTATTAGGGCTATGAATGAGGAGTTTGAAGTCTATCACCAAAAGAGTACACCATAACACCCTCAAGCAAACGGAACAGTGGAAGCCTTTAATAAGATCCTAGAGAATGCATTGACAAAGATCTACAACGTCAACAAGGATGATTGGGACTTGAAGATACCAACAATACTATGGGCGTAGAGGACTACATGAAAAAAGTTGATAGGACAGACACCATTCAGGTTGGTGTATGGACAAGAAGCAATGGTGCCGTTAGAATTTTTGGTACCTATCATGCGCATAGCAGCAATCACCAACATGACAGAATGTGACACAGTTCAAGAAAGGCTAAGTCAACTGCTGGAGATGGAAGAAGATAGAATCCTAGCAGGATTTCACCAAGAAGTATATAAAGCAAGGGACAAATCTTGTCATGACAGACATATAAAAAGAAAGAGTTTCAAAGAAGGAGACATAGTCTTTGTGTATAACAGTAAATTTCTTCAGCACCCAGGAAAATTCAGAATACATTGGTTGGGACCATATGAAGTAAAGACTGTCACAGATGGAGAAGTTGTACAGTTGAAAGACATAGGAGGTACAGAATCTAGAGGAATGATCAATGGGAGTCGACTGAAGCTGTATAAGGACAATCAACCTCCTAACATTTAGAAAGTTACTATAAAAAAAAAAAAATAGAGAGAAGAATTAAGCGCACATGGAGAACCTCAACAGAATAGCACTGGGAAAAACAGAATGAGGTGTGGCAATAAAACCAACGTTCAAAAAACACGATGTGCAGAAGATTGGTTCAATGAGTAAAAAGGTACCATGCACATGAAGCATAATGAAAAGGGGAAAAAGTGACAAGTATTAGTGCGATACAGTTGGCATTTCCCCGACACACTATAAAGTCAGAAAGAGGGGGGGAAACTGACCCATTGTGATTTTGGCTAAGGAGAAAAACACCAAGTCGAGCGGAAGAACGATTGAAGTGTGTAACTTCTTTATTAACCAACAAATTGAGGGTTGGTCAATTGAATTTAACCACTATGTCACCACTGCGGGTTGGAGCACCAAGCAGAACTAGGCGAAGCACCCAAAGTACTACACGAGGACCACAAGGTAGAACCAGTGAGATGCTGATAGTGGTGAATGTGGAAGAAATCCACAGACCAGAATACGAGAAAACCACTTTACATGTGGAGAAGGAACAAGAGTCCACACAAGAGCCTGAGCAACTAGGAGAGGATGTCGTGCGAACGGAACCCAACACAACCATGGAAAAAGGGCCACAGGGAGCAGAACCGGCCATGGAATCCACACAACAGGGCCTGGAGCTGGAACCAAAGTAGGAAACTAAGCGAGAGGGGGGAGTACCATTCTCACAAGGGAAAAATAAGATGTGAACAGAAACCAATATGTAGGGCGTACAACGAACTCATGTAGAGATAATTATAGTAATACCAACATTTCCCAAGGAAGTGAAAACTAGGGATAACATGGTAGGAGGAGTCTACAACCTTAAATACTTCGAACACGATGTTTTGGATGCCACAAAGTTCCCAGATTTGACAGCGCAGAGCTAGCTATATGGAAGGGGAGAGGGCCCATCAAGCGCGCCACTATTGGATCCTGCACAGTGGAACCTAGGCCTATACAACACATGTATAATGAATCTCTTAGACATACCGCACTTCGGGTGGGGAAAATATATAAATGCATGTGTTAAATAGTTGCTAGCAAGGGTGCATGGAGGCATCCTATGGATGGACAGGCCAATACTGATCAATGTTGACCTCATCGCAAAGATTACAGGGCTACCCATAGATGGGGAGAAGTCAAAGCAATACCTAGATGACAATACTTGGGCAAAGGCCATCTCCAATGAGATTAAAGTGAAGTACGACGCATAGAGGGGGAAAAGAGGAATCGGGATCAATGACATGAATGATCCTATAACTCAATTTGAAACCAGATTTCTTGGTTGCAAGTTAATGCACAAGTGTCTAAAAGAAGAAGTGTCTACAGGAGTAGTAGCAGTTGCGGTGTAGTGTGCAAAGGTGATCTCGATGAGCTGGGCCTCGTACCTACTCAACTCATTCCTAGAGGAATGTAAATATGAACAAGACTCGGGCTCTGAGTTCCACTATTTGTGGTTACTCATCCTCATTGCACTTATAGGGTGGCATGAACCAACATATACGATGTTCCTCACCATGACATGTAAATGTGGCGCAGTGCGCTACACATCACTGCGAAGCACCACAGATACCAAGGTAAAGAAAGTCAATAATGACATGTGCACGCAATACTTAATGAAGATTCATAACAACGTGATTGATACATGGAGGATCTCACCAAAAACTGTCCAGGAGTATGGACAAATAGCCAATTTATGTGCATCACACCATAGCATGTGGCTACAGGAAAAGAAGGACCCCACCAAGGAGTGGTTGCAACTAAATTATTGCGTGACGATGCATGAAATCCACATGGAGTTCCATGAATGTCTTGAGGAGTGGAAAGTACCAGAGATCCCAAGCACAACGCCACCAATACAATTCCATACACAGGACAACACACTCCTCACGCAACATATAGGAAGGAACGAAGCTACCATGCAAAATAAAACAACCATAGGGACATAGGGGGCATGTAGCTCCATTCGGAAGAAGACTAGGACACAAAATAAGTCACAGCGTGCTTCAATAGAAGGTCCACATGCTACAGAGCAGGCACTGGGAGGACCAACAAGACAGGTGAGTACAGAGGAAGGGAAGACAAAGGCATAAGACATGACTATGGATGAAGAAGTTCAGGAGGACACTGCCATGGATACACAGATGCCCGAAGGATCTGAGTAGCCAGACACCTAAAGAAAGAGAACAAGGATGCAAGTAAGTGGTGCCAGGAAGAAAGGATAGGTCCACAGGAAACAAATGGAAACTTCATTGACATAAGACGATGTAGAACTGATAGCCATGACAATAGAAGATTGATTTTCATAAGTATGGGAAAATGTGGAAAACCATAGAGCATCAATTTTGGAATAGGTACAGGAGGTAAAAAATGTGCTAGAACAGTTGAGGATCAAGGTGGAAAAACAACAAAAGGAAAAACCGACGCCAGTAAGAGAAGGAGCATCGATCGAAGAAACAGTACAAGGAAGTGTCAAATTTATCATAACACTAGACATGTTGTTCATCGATGAGGAAACAATGCATAAGCTCATGAAGGATATCGAAACGTTATACTTGGAGATGCCCAAGATACCAACAAAAGTGCTATATAAGTTACAGATTAGTGTCGCGCAGGAGATTCAATCCAGATCAAGGTCTGACGTGACGAATCTACAACTAGCGCAGGAAGAAAATATGGCATTGAAGGAAGCCATCAACCAAGAAGGGCAGAGGAAAGAGATGGCGCAGCAAAAAGTGGACTAGATGGAGACCCATATAGATGCAATCTTTCAATCTATCTCAAATGAGAAAGTATTGGAGGAAACATCTTCGGAGGAGAAGATAACAAAGAGAATATCAAGGAACTGGAGGAGCGCGCAGTACCTACGACTCCGCCAGCAGTCCGAGTGCAAAGAGAAAAAGACGCAACAACAGCTGCAGAAAACATCGCGCAGAATATACATAAGGTGGCATAACTGCTAGAGAAAAGCAGACAGTTATGGACTCAGCTATTAGAAGATGGGAGCCTACAAGATTTGCAAGGAAAGGAAGATAAATCACACGTAGAAATGGCTGATGTCAAGTAGCGACAGAGGAAAATGTCCCTACCAGAGAAGATTAAGACAGCCGCAAAAATGAAGAACCTTCAGGTAGAAGAAAAAGCGGTACAGGAACATAAGATCACATGACAAGAACAGTTGGAGCCCTTGCATGAAAATGTAGAACAGATGGTCATGGAAATCGACGTAGCAAAAGCATGCCTCGAACAGATAGGCTTGGAGGGGGGTGAAATCTTAACACCACCCGTCACTGCAGAGGTGGTCGAAGCCATGAAAGAAAAGAGAATTCAAGCTCAGGAGTAGTGTCAATGGATAGTACACATGTACGAGGCATTGGAAGAAGCAGCAACAGATGTGGGAGTTAGACAGTGACTCGGGAGAAGCCACAATGTCAGTGTTGGGGGCATCTTGATCGAAGGCCCATTTTGGGGAAAAAGGCCATTTTTGGAGAGAAAAGCACGAAGTGGAAGAAACGACAGTTGGAAAGAAAAAAAACATGTGCGAGGGAAGCATCTGAGGCACACATGCAAGGGATACCTAAATACACAAGGGTTAGGGTTTTTTCATGATATTATAATGGCTAATAAGCCAAGAGTATGTATAAGTAGCACTTAGGAGGTCTAGGAGAGGAGGGCCGAGAGGAACCAAAAGAGAGACTAAAAGATAGAATTGAACCTTTTTTTAAGCTAGTGAGCTAGAGAAGAGTCAAGAAACTCGATCCCGAGGGTTATATCATAGGCTAAGGAGCCTGGTTCAATTGAGTCAGCCTCACAAGGATCAAGAATCCTGTTGAGATGGTTAGATCCAATACTGTAAATGCGTGGGGCAGGATACCTTGCTAAGACATAATAAAGAGCTTGAAGCCAAATCTTTGTGGACGTAGCCTAGGAGGGGGTGAACCACGGTAAACCTTGTGTTATGTAACTGAATGTGTTATGTAACTTAATCATTGTTGTTAATGATTAGATGCTAGATGAATGAATGAAGTAACTAGTTAGATCTGATATTCCACATGCATGAGTAAGGGAGATTGATTAACTAACATGTTAGAATAAATAAATGAATATTACAAGGTACAACCGCAGATCCCCACTTATTCCCAAGATGCATGAGTTTGAGCATTGCATCCACCCATACAACTATCTCAATTGAGACTGCGCGGTGCACCCTGTGTGTTGCATTGCCTTCTGGTTTACCAGGAGGGCCGATATTTTTAGAGGGATTTTGTTGGAAGCTTTTTAAACCTGGACCTAGGTCGACTTATGACAATAAGGTAATATCAGAGTAGATGAAGTAGTTTAAAAAACCAACACTTGACCATGCCCTTATCCATACTATCCAATTACCCAGGTACTAGAGAGTGATCTCCCTGAGTGTTGTTCTTGGTGTATTATAGAAACAAGATGGCCAAATGGTTTACTCAATTGGTCTCAGGATTGTAGAGGGTATCCCGATATACACCAGGTACATGGGATCTCAAATCCATAGTAGTTTTGTCTAATGTGCTATTGTTCCAAAGGGGACTTCTGATATTCTCTAGGTACGTGGAAGAACCACACATTCCTTGTGTTGTAGTGCTAACAAGTAACAATAGATCCTATGTTTAAAGATGTTGGAATACATTTGTACCTAAAAAACCCTAAGTTTATCCAAAATTTATGTAATACTCATTTTATCCCACTTTATTCCACTTTTTGAATCACCCCAATTGGATCTTCTAGTCAAAAGATATGCAAATTTCCAAAAAGGAAATGCACCTTTTAAAACCCTAATTTGGAGATTGTTCTTCTAACTGACCTTTCTTTTGTTGTAGCTCTGCAATTTCAGCTCTTCTGGGTCTAAAATTTATACCTTCTATATCCTTATGTGTCTTCTTTCCAACCCCATAGGTTAAACCAATATTGGATTCTCCAATAGAATTTTATGATAACTTTCCCAAGATGTGTTGATTTGTTTTTCCTTTCATGAGAGCGAACTTGTATGGACTTCCATGTGTCACTTTCTTCACTTCATAAATTTCAATTCAGACAAAAAAACATTTGGTCCCTACCCTAACTAATGGAACATATCTCACTCAATTTGGAGGTTTGTATCTTTATATATAACATTTTTCCCAAGAACACTTGTTTTAGACTGAAATCTGGACTAGCCAAAAACCCTAATTTCCTTAGGGAATAAATTTCAGAGTACAATAAATCAAGGTCTGAAATTTGTACACATGATACTTCACTATTCCTCCTTCATACTACAAAAATTTTAGAACCTGAAACTAAGATAAAAACAATTGGGAGAGAAAAATCCAAGAAGACTTGTTTCAAACTAGTTTCAGGACTAGTCAAAAACCCTAACTTGAACAGATTATATCTCCATCAATATAATGAACTAATATATGAAATTTGGACCCAATTTATCTCTATATGTCCCCTCTACACGATATAGATTAAATATCTGTAAACCTTCCAGAAAACAAATTGTAGCGAAAATGCCAAGAAGACTTGTTTTGAAGAAGTCAGTCCCAAGGATTGTCTAGCTCTGATACCAAATGTTAAGAACCAAATATCAAAATAGCATAAAAACCTCATAATAAGTACTCAATGACTTGAAAAAGAGATAAATTCAGATAATAATCCTCTTCGAGGGGGAAACCTCCTTATACATCATATGAATTCACAATTACAAGATGATTCCAAATGAAAATGTTTCCTTGGTATATATAGGAGATAAGGAGGTACAATTACAACTAATGGACCGAGGCTGACATAAATAACATAAAAATACTAATGTAATATGCCCCAATTAAGGGGTAATGTGCCATGAATTAGGGCTTAACAATATATGGCGAGGTTACCTAAGACCTTCCTATGTCTACTACGCTAAGATATAGTTGGTGTTGGAATGTGTAGGAATGTATACGTGGTTCACAGTTTATATGGGGTTGTTGTCAAACCAATGCCTTGAGATGAATAACATTGAATGAAGTATGTCCTCCTGCTAGTTTTAATCTCTGTTAGTTCTAGAATGCATACCGAGCTATGGGTGAATGTCCTTATAAACAAAGGATCCCTCCCCAAAGTAAGCTCCAATCCGAGTATATTCTATTGCCGGGCCCGAACCCAAAAGTTATTTTTATCAACCATACCTCATTTAATCTATTATATTATACATATAACTTGAAAACTTTATATGTATTCAAGGATAATTTAAAAAAATATATATTCACTTTATAATTAATGGTTTAAGTTCTCGATAAAATTGCTCATTGATACTTGTATTTATGATTCAATCAATTCTCACCTACATTTATCGCTTCTTTGGTTGCAATTCCTACTATGATTACTTATTGTAATTTTGAAAACCATGACGGAAATTACACTCACATTTTTTAGGTTTCGAACGTAAACCAAATAACCCTAAAAGAGACAGATATTCCACATTATCGTGTTGTTGCATGCTTCCATATTCTTCTCCTTATCCTATCCCATTGCTTCTAGGTAGTTGTCCAAGGTGTTGTGCAAGCCATGATTATTGTGATTAATTAATTAATCATTGTTATCAGTGATACTCTTTGTTGGAAAAAGAGTGAGAGAAGGATTTGTGAACATGAAAGAAGACACATTGCAGATAGCATGGCATGATTCCAACTCTGTACTCACTCTCAACTTTCATCATCTCACAATATTTATCACAATCGATGGTGTCCATTACAATATTTAGTTGTGTTTATTGCACCAAAGTGAAATCAAGGAGAACCCTATGGAATCTTATGAAATCAACCTCTTGTATCATAGTTCTACTATTAATGTGCTATGTTTTTCTCCACCTGGAGAACAACTTGGTTCGGGGGCTAATAGTGGGGAGATTCTTATATGGAAACTTCATTATATAGAGAATGGAAATTCTTGGAAATTACTAAGCACACCTTCCTTCCACACCAATTTCCACACTTTGAAGCTTGCAATCTCTGGTAGGGAGAGTTTCCAGGATGAATTGGAAAAACAATAGTTTTTTGTTTTTTTAACCATGGTTTTTAAAAAAAAAATTGCATATAGTGGCCTACTTAGGATCACACATTTATTTTATGCTCTATAAACATTTTTTTTTCATTTTTTTTTTGTTTATTTCAGACAGACAAGTTTTATGTATGTGGAGTCCTAGAAACTAAAACCATCCATGGCAATGACAACTTGTCTTTCTATTATGTTTGGATTTTGATCATAAGCTAACATAAATCAATTTCATTTTACAAGTTATAATCCTCATTGAGGAACTCTTATATGGACAATGGGATATCTACTACATTCACTCTTAAATGTGTTGTCTCATTAGTAGTGATTTAGAGTATACATAGAAACGATGGATTTTTTTGGTCCTAGATTTTGAGCCTAAGCTCTAATACCAAATGTAACAACCATCAACAAGATTATACTAAATAATATTTGATAATTTAAACATGTACATTAAGTGTAACAAAATTTTCTACTTTCATAGATGGAATAACCTACAACATGTTCATAACTCTTTTATAAATTTTCCATTGTTAAATATTCTAGTTTTGAATCCAAATATAATATCTAAATAAGAGGATGAGATAAATAAGAATTTAACTTTGTGATTAAAATATTTAAATAAAACATAACAAAATACACCAAGTGAAATACCTCCTCCTTAGTCTATCGAAGATGACCATTTTCAATGTAGTCTTGTTAGTAGTAGGAAGATGCCTCCAAGCATTCATTTTTTTCCATTTTCCCAGAGGGAAATAATGGAATCATCCTAGCCACTAGGAGCCTAGCCGGCTTCCTATCTCCAAGAAACCTTTTGGTTTCTTGGCCTTATGTGCCCGTGACTCCAAGAAAAACAAAGCACATATCCTCTAAGAAGACTATCACAAGAATTATATCTTCCAAGAATTGTCCAACCTCTCCACATGCTCCAACCTATCAACCTCCTCATATTTATCAAGTTTCCATACCCACTTCCCCAAGTATCCTCAATCACCCTCATTATTAGCCATCAACCTCCCTTATCTAATTTTTTTGGGGAAAATATAAAATAAACTAAAATATAAATGACTTACATAAAATAACAATAAATAAAATGCAAAGTATTTCTTCTCATGCTAGCTTAAAAATGAAAATTTGATAATTTTCCCCAAATATACATGACAAACCACAATACTCATTTAATTAATCATACCAACCATCAATATAAGCCAAAGAAGATATTTAATGCTACTAGATATTTTTGTATGCAATATAATTTACATAGTCATTAAACCATTCAATTAAATAGTTAATAATATATTTTAATAATTAATACATTAATTAATTCTACTAGAGTACATGTGTAGGGTATGTGTGTGTATCTAACATACACATATCTTATGAATGTACTAATGAAAAACAACCACTACCTCTAGTACATGTAAAGGCCAGATTTCAATTAACATTTAAAATTTCTACCAAATGTACTCTAATTTCTACTAGGTTTATAAAGAAGAAGAATTCCAAATTTTTCTTAAGAGTTACGCATGTAAAATTTATCAATGAATAATAAATCTAATTAAACAATGGATAAATTGGAATTAAATACCTGAATC
>SNQJ01S0045536.1:168677-192148 GCA_010110895.2 Picea sitchensis
AAGTCAGGTATGACACTATGGAGAAGCAAGCTTATGCTCTAGTGAAAGCTCTCAAAGCTTTTAGAACCTACATCATGCAGTCAAGGATCATCGCCTATGTCCCCTCGGCTGCTGTTAAAGATATTCGTATTCAGCCTGACATAGACGGGAGAAGGAGTAAATGGATAGCCAAAATCTTGGAGTTCGACCTGGAAATAAGGCCCACCAAATTGATCAAAGGGCAAGGCTTAGCCAAACTGTTGGTTGAAGCAAACTGCCAAGCGTTGGGAATAAGTTTCATCAACGAATGTTCAGGTATTATGCAAGACCGAATGTCTGACATAGATCACCGAAAAGATCCCCCGTTGGCTCAATGTCCTCGGTATAAGGACGTCATATACTTTTTGCAGGAGCTGCGACCTCCGAACGGCCTGCAAAAAAGCAAAGCAAGAGCCCTAAAGCTCAAAGAAGTCAGGTACTGCCTAATCGATCAAGTGTTATATTGGAAGGACCCCCAAGGAGTGCTTCTAAAATGCATAAGTCCATAAGAGGCCGAGATGATCATGGCTGAATTTCACAGCAGCCTATGTGGAGGGCACCATTTCTGGAGAGCCACAGCCCACAAAATCCTCAGGGCTGGGTACTACTGGCCTACCGTGTTCACTGATGTCTGCAAAGGGGTCAGAGCCTGCATCAAATGTCAAAAATTTGCAGGAAAGCAACAACTCAGGTCTCTGTCATTAAAACAGGTGGTGGTTTCAGGGCCTTTTCAGCAGTGGGGCATGGATTTCATTGGAGAAATTCACCCTCCCTCTAGTGGGCAACATAGGTGGATCCTGACTGCTACAGATTTCTTTACCAAATGGATTGAAGTTATTCCCACCAGGAGTGCTTCCCACAAGGTAATCATTGGATTCTTGGAGGACCTCATCACAAGGTTCGGCTGCCCAAATAAGATTGTCACTGATAATGCAGCCGCTTTCGAGTCTGAGCCATTAGCCAAGTTCTGTGAGCAGTTCAGGATTAAGCTGATTCACTCCACCCCGTATTACCCACAGGGCAATGGTTTAGCAGAGTCCTCCAACAAAATTTTAATAAGAATCATCAAAAGGATGTTGGAAGACAACCAAAGGGCTTGGAAGTCGAAGCTTAAATTCGCTCTATGGGCCGATCGGGTGACTACAAAGAGAGCTACAGGTTTGTCCCCTTTCCAGTTAGTCTATGGAGCCGAAGTTGTTTTCCCTTCTCAGCTAGCCATCCCTGTAGCGAAATTCCTCCAGGACTATCAGGAGGAGCCTGATGACATGATCAGGAGGATTCATCATTTAGTAGAGGTCTAGTAGGGTAGGGAGCAGACATTGGATGGGATCTAGGACCATCAGCAGAAAATCAAGCAGGTCTTCGATAGGAAGGCCAAGAAGGAGCGGTTCTAGGTAGGAGACCTAGTATTGAAATGGGATGCTCCTAAACAAGATAAGGGCAAGCACAGCAAATTCGAAGCCCTATGGATTGGGCCTTTCAGAATCTCCGAGGCTTTCTCAAACAACACATACAAGTTGCAAGATTTGGAAGGTGAAAAGGTTTTCGGTAGCCCAGTGAATGGGCATTTCCTGAAAAAATGTTTTGTTTGAGTCTCAGATGACTCTTTCGTTTGTAAATATCATCCTTTTGTTTCTTAGTTCATTTTCATTTTTATTTTTATTTTTTGCGGCCTAATAATGACTCCATAGCCCAACAGAAAGGCGACTGGAACTGCAGGAGGGGTTCTTAAAGCATCGCAGGGAAGACTCTATCCCCCATGGAGCCTGATGTTAGCAATAATTCTGGTCATGGGTTCGAGAAGCATTTGGGTTCGTTAGTCACACAAAGTATTCAATCACATCTCGGAAGAATTCTTGTTTTTCCAAGTAGCAGATCAAGCGAGAAAGAGAAGTTTTGCTATTTGCAGCCGAGATCCGTCCACGAAATAGATCAACGTTTATCAGGATCTCGGAGTTGCCAATTTACCCAACATTTAGCAGCAAAGAAGTCATTTCTGTTTGGAGGCTAAATATAAGTCGTTCGATCCAGGGGCGCGTGTCATGAGGGATGGCCATCTCGGCGTTTCTCCCTTCGTGACTCCAACACGCAAAGAACAGTTCCGTTATCTCACGAGACGCGAAGTACCGAGATCGTCCGGGAACTCGGGCCCACAAAAGTGCCGAGAAGATCGGAACCGTCCATCAGCAGAGACACGTGGCGAGAGATCCCGCAGAGTCGGGGATCGGGAAACTGAAAGTCCCGCGCTCATGGCAACGAGAATCGCGATATCCCGATACGCGATTTCTCGACGGAGCTGAGAACCGTAGTGGGGGACAGGTGTTGGAGATTCAATCCTTGTAAGGAGATAGCGCCAAGTGGCATCGGCATATCATGAACTCGGAGGTCGCGCGCTCGTTGACATCGCAAACCGCGAAATCCCGAAGGAGAATATGATTGAGGGCATATGGTGGCGGTCACTTGGACCTGGGCCAGTACGCATGGAGCCATCTGCAATCAGAGAATTGCAACTCCCGGGCACTTGTGTATCGAGGCATCGAAAACACCGAAACCCCAACAGAGGTTTGGCTCGGGTCACATAAGAGGTGGTCATATGGATGATAGTATAGCCAGGAGGGCTAACCCATGCACGCACTCATTGGAGAATCGGTGATTGGGAATTCAAGAGTCAAGAACTCTTGACAGCAGGAATCGCGAAATCCTAATCCCCGATACAGAGTCAGGGATGACCATGGTCAGGTGCTAGAGGCCGTGAAGAGATTGGAAAGGACCTGTGGATCGGGTTGTTGCAGCAGTGTTTCCCAAGGGAATTCAAGGAGCCGTTTCGGCTCAACAGAATAGGATAAGGAAGGTAGGTGAAGCCTCGCGTCACCCATTTATTGCAGAGTATGGAGGTTCCGGCCAGAGTTTACCCAGGAGGGTCCCTTTGTACCGATTCTATGCAGAAAGGTCACACCAAGTCTTCAACTCGCCAAGAGAGCCTCAACACGCCAATTCAAACATTAAAAGAGGCTCAGCTACCCCCTGGCGCGAGCCATGGCGAATTGAAGAAGCTTATGACAGGAGTCCAGAGGACAGATTTGATTGAGGAAACGACCCCCCCATTAAAAGTCCTGAGATACTGTTGTCAGGCGGATTTTGGCTGAAGTATATATAGGCTATTTTTTCCATTTTATAAAGGATCGATGGTTGAGTAGAGCTCCCTGGTTGTAAAGTTTTAATGAAGCATTGTTCTGGTTATGCATGAACTTTGGAGACTTCTTGCCTTATGAATGCCAGTTTCTTTCATGTCTTTGTTTACACTGTGTTAGAGCAACTCGGAATTGGAGGATCCATTCGAGCTGTAACTATTATAGGATGATGTTGTAATGGATCACTGTAATAGTTACGGAGCCTCTCATCAGTCCATGTGATTTCCTTAACGTTGAACGGCTTGGAATTGGAAGATCCAGTCAAGTCCTCTTTCAGTTTCTTGAAGCCCTGAACCAGGAGGATCCTATTTTTCAGAGTTTTTCCTCTATAAACCGCTGCAAGCCTGATGCCTAGAGCTGTTTGTTCACTTTATCCTAAGTCTTCCACCTGTTCATCCTTAAATCAACCCACTGGCTGAAGTTAGGATTCCAGACCTCCTCTGTTCTTTACGTACCAGACTCAGTCCCTGAGTTAGAGTGATACCTCCTAGAGCCATTATCTCCATCTGATCACCCTTCATACACAAATCGTGACATAAAACTGATGGACGTTGGGCTCTGCTCCTGCAAGCAATCCAGGAGTGACTTATGACGCTAACATGCAGCACACAAATAGGTCCATAAATACACATCTCAAATGTCTATATCAATCTAACTAAGTCCATATAGTTACTAAGCAATGAATTACCAAGATGAGAAAATCCAAAGCTCTAACTACCTAAGGTTAAAATATGGGGTGTTACATTAACTGATCACCAACTCAACAAGATGTAGGCACCAACCTATTTAAGACACCAATCTCCTCAATTTAGCACCAACTCAACAACACCTATAGGCACAACCTATTGTTATGATATTTACAAGCACTAACTTATTGGAGACACCAATCCCCTCACCTAAGAACCAACTCAACAAGATATGTGTAGAAACCATTATAATGTCCTCATACACAAAGTAGTTCTGACTTCACATGCATGCTTCATTCCACAAATAATCCTTCAAACCCTAGTCACATGGAGCCTTCATGCCTTAGCGAGCCTCACAACATCATTCCCATATTATTATCACAGACTGCAGCATCATAACCTCAAAATAACACACATTATAGCATCACAACCTCAAAACAATGCACATTGTAGCGTCACGGAAAACCCCAAGAAGACTCAACTTGCACACCTTTAGACCCCAAAAGGACACCCCGACTCCTTTAGTGCACTTTAGATCACTTCTACTCACCTCAGACTTGATCTCTTTCTTCGTTGCACTACAAATGCATACATCTATCTTGTATTTATAGTAACTTTTCCTCGTTTTCGGGGTCGACCTATAAAGACTATTTGAGGCAACCTAAATTTTATAGATGGATTGTCGAATGGAAAAATTTATATCTGGAATCATTTCTAGGGATTTAGAGGGGATGCCATATACCATTGGAAAGTCCTTGGAATAAGATTTCCAACCATATAAGATATTCTTCCATTTGAGCTACGTATCTAGGGTAAAAATGCCTTCAAATATAAGGTATCCAAACTTAGCATCAATAAGCCAAAAATAATGTTTCCAACAATCTACATCTTGCAATATTTATCTTGGACATTTGTAGTCTTCCCCTGTGTTTGATATCAATGACAATAATATTTCTAACACATAGAAGTTTCCTCAAGAGATATATCTATATTTAAATTTATTGTGATAGAGTGATAATTAGAGCCTAACTGGTTATCCTCATTTGTCACAATAATGTTGTTGTTATTTGAAGCAAAGGAATATATAACATGGATAACCAATGACAATTCTACCCCTCTAGTGAATGCAAGTCATAAGGTGAAGCATAGGCTTATGATCCAACCCATTACTAATGATCAGGCATGGAAAATGGTTGTTCTAAAAAGCACAATGCTATAGGAATTCATTTAAATATCTTTAAATCTTAGTTCTTAGTTAATGGTTTATGATTTGCATCACCTTCTATGAATAAACAATTGAGATTGGAATAATGAGTTAAAATATTGCACTCAACCTTACTAGTTATAGCAAGAGCATCTCCAAAAAGAAGAATATTTGCTTTATCTTATTGGGTAGCAATATCATTCTCTAAGTTAATAAAAGGGTGGTCAATTGCTAGTGTAGGGTTCTTGTAAAAGGAAAAATTGAAAAAGGCATAGTAGCAAATAGCAAGGAAAATTGTGTACTTATATTAGGAAGTGATATGAAGCTAAATATATTGGTCATAAAGTGATTTGAAAATACCAAACGAGTTCTGAAAAATAACTTGATCAATCTCTGATATTAATTCAGTCCCAAAATCCTTAGATGTTAATTCACAACCACATCCGATCAGATTCGAGAAAATAAAGGACCAATTTGACCTATTTGCAATTTATCACGTGAATGTCTCATCCATAAAACTCAAGACAAAATGATACATACACGAAATATCCTCGACAACAGGAATTTCTATGTGAATAATCTATCAATTACAAACTCATACAAACAAGCACATAATCGTTGTAAAAAAGAAGTAATACAAGGTTGTCTTTTCTCTTAACTCACACAAACGAGCAAAGCTCTGCATAAAAGAGGTAATACAAGGCTTTTAAACTCTCTCAACTTATGCAAACGACACATGAGCTCTACATAAAGAAATACAATACAAGACTTTAGACATGAAAACCTCTTTCTAACTCTTACAAATGAGTTAAAACTCTATATGAAGGAAAATGACACAAAACCTCTTAACACACAAGTGTTCTCTCACACATGAATGTGTTCTATACACAAATGTTGTCATGTAGTGTAGTGTGTAGTCACACACACATGAGTTCATGTCCATACAATGGTGTGGGAGCTCCCTTATATAGGCTCAAAGGGGCATCTTCTAGTTACAAAGTCATTAATAAATAGGTTACATGGTTAAAACCATATGCTAATTTAAGCATAGGTGTTATAACCATATTACAACAATATTACAAGTGATTTTAAGATAAAAACCCACCTAACCAAACTTCTCGTGGCATATAATATGAACGCATGGCATACAATAATGTGGGTTGTTAACAAGACCCACTTTAACAAAATTTTGCATGGCACACATGATATATAGTATAGGGTGTTGGCTAATTGTTCTATGAAATGATTTTTTTCGCCGGAATACGATGATATAAATTTACACAAATCGCTATTTTTTGTTTTTCAAAATCCATTTCTGAATGCATAAACAGATTCAGTATGCTGAAAAACTTCTATAACACTCGGATTGTACAGAAATAATCACTCAAATCTACAAACCTAACAATTTTTCACATAATTTCAAACAAATATCCTTAAGAAAAATATCGTTTTGTAGATTCTTTTGCCTACAACTATATTAAAGTGGATAGTGGTTTGTTTGTTAATATCTATTTAACATATAAAACAAACCCACTGTTATAAAATCCCCGTGGTGCTTCATAGTAGAACCCGTGGCATGTTTTAAACTTGGCGCGCGATCCAAATATAGTATATTGTTTGAACCCCCGCGCGGATATAGGATAGGGTACCATGTTCTGTAACATGACTCGGGGTCGAGGGCTTAGCTGTCGCCCCTTTTCTCCGACATTAATAAATTATAACGACTCCACATTAATAATGTGCCATATAGTTATAATTGGACGATGTTGTGGAGCGTTGGTAGGTTTCTTGTGTGGAGATTTGGTTTTTAAATGTCGGGCGTTCGGTTCCTCTCGCCTCCAATATATTTTACCCAACTGTAACTGGTAAATGAAGTGTTGTCACGTGGTAATTTTTCATTGGTTGTCATCTGTCACGTGTTTATTAATGATTGGAACACGTCATCTTGGAATTCAATCATAACTGGTCAATGAAGAGTTGTCGCGCAGTAATTTTTCATTGGTTATTCTCTATCACATGTCTATCAATAATTGGAACATGTCAACCTGGAATTCAAACACATCCTTTGCGTGTGCCATGTGTCACCCCAACCCTTTGATTTTTTTGCATTTCAAGAACATGAACTCATTAAAAAATGTTTACATGTTTTTAACTTAACTCAATCATATCATATAATTTTAAAAAGGTTCATTATTATTTTAGTGTTTATAGATTTGTGTTGATTTACATTATTGATTAGCAATCACATGTGCATGAACTTTGAGCTACTTTTAGCAAGACGATCGGATAGTTTGTTGGTAATGTTTTCTTTTAGTTTTCATGGAAATAAATATATCTTAAATTATGTTCATATAATTATTAAATTAGTTCCGTCTTTCAACTATTCACTAGGGATAGTAAGAATGAAAGTTTGCTTGAACATTATCTACATAAGTATTTATTATTAATTGTGAAAAGTTCGACCATTATAAATATTTATTAAATATTTATTAATTGTGAAAAGATTTTGTTTCTTATTTGTTATTAATATTCAATAACACATTCCCGGATGGGGTGACACGCGTTGAGGGCGAGGGACGTGGCGATGAGGTGAGGGAAGCCATTTATATCGACCCTCACCACACACTCCGCGATTTATGAGGCGCATTTTTTCCGTCCGCCTCCGTTCTCCGATGAGGCTTTGCACGAGCGATCACAGTCCGGTTAGCCAGAGCATTAAGCTCGTGGCTTTAATGGCTATAACCTCGATTTATTCCTCCACCTGCCTTATCGAGAGTTCTAATGTGCCCTCGAAGCCTCCCGAACAACGGGGCTGCAACAAAGTTCTCGGCGAATTGGCACTGAACTTTGCTCTAGCCATGCCGAGGGTGAGAGGGAGGCCCCGTAGGGGAGCCGGCTGGTATGCAGCCGACTCCAGAAGGAAGAGACACCAGAATTTTAAACGCGCGATGACCCTAGCCAAGCAGAGGCGACGCTGGGCGATTACAGCCGCAAGCTCACCCCCCGGAACCGTTGTGGAAGAAGATCTGAGCATTGAGCTCCCACCGGATTTCTCAGAGAGAAAGATGTTCACAGTTCCTGACAATTGGGACCCCCCAACTTGTTTTGTCGACTCAGAGGCACCGCCCCGTGCAAAAAACACCTCAAACCCTTGCTCAGCGCCCTATTTAATCGAGGAGGAGCCACAAGTAGATACCAAGGAATTGCAGGCAAACAAGGAACCGCTGGGACGACTGGAAAAGGACGACAAGTCGCAGACGCCGCCCTCGCCACCTCTCTTGCACCCGGAGCATTTGCAACTAATTTTCGAAGTATGAAACCTGGTCGACGATAAGATTTTCCGAGCAGTCTGCGTTAGCCAACGCCTGGACATGCTCTATGCGGCCTACTCCAGCGCCACTCCTAAGCGCCAATGCCCAACTTGTGCACAGCCGTTTTCCATTCCAGCCAGCGAGGGAGAAGCGAAGGATGCTAACGGGAACGCCAGTTAATAGGTCTTTCTGTCTACATGTTTTTCTATTTGTCTTCTGTGGTCGTTTACCAGGATTGTAGCTCTCTAGTTGATAGCTTGGATAGCATTAGAATCGACCTCACTAGAATATTGTTAATCATGAATACATTCCCTGGTTTCCTACGGGCAGGGTGGTGCAACACTTTCCTTGTTTTTTGCATGCTACTGTGGGAAAGCCAACTGTCCTGGTTTCCTACACAGGCAGGACAGCTGGCGTCTATGTGTCATGAATACTCTTTTTCTGAAGCTATAATATAACAGGATCTACCTTTTTATTTAAAAAAATATATATATATATTCAATAACACATGTTTGAATACTGTTATTAATATTGAAGGTAACATATGTTTCCTATCTAAATGAATACTTTTAAGTATGTTTTTAAATATAAATTTAATTTAATTTTCATAAATACATGGAATAAAAAATGGCAGCCACGTGACAAAGGCTTCACGCCCAAGCTAGCAGAGGTATATTCGTATTAAATTTTAATTTGTCAAAAGCTTCTAGAACTCACCCATATTGACTTTATATTCGTATTAAATTTTAATTTGTCAAAAGCTTCTAGAACTCACCCATATTGACTTTATATTCGTATTAAATTTTAATTTGTCAAAAGCTTCTAGAACTCATCCATATTGACTTTATATTCGTATTAAATTTTAATTTGTCAAAAGCTTCTAGAACTCACCCATATTGACTTTATATTCGTATTAAATTTTAATTTGTCAAAAGCTTCTAGAACTCACCCATATTGACTTTATACTTGTATTAAATTTTAATTTGTCAAAAGCTTCTAGAACTCACCCATATTGACTTTAAAGGTTCAAGTATCTTTTATATATTTAAACAAGGTTGTTTGACAGCTAAGTCCCTGCCAAGGAGGTTAGAAAGCAAATTTTGAAAAATGGGATCGAAGTGTAAATGAATTGAAGTGTTTGGTGCAAAATGTAAAATTTAGGAAGATGGGGCAAAAGTAAATGATGGTTGGCAGGCCGAGCATCATCTAATTTTGGAAAGTATATAGCAAGCATTTTTTTTTTGAAAGTATATAAGAAAGTATAAAATTTGTTCACAGTGCAAGATTAAATTTGGAAATTTAAATGCATTTTCAATGTGGACTGGTGAAAGATAAAAATATATGATGACATAAAATTAATAGGAGATAAAAAATATAAAAATTTTAATGTATTTGTGAACATTTGTCATACGTTGAAGGATAAGAATAAAAGTTTAACATATTAAAAAATAAATGCATTTGTTATACAGAGTGCTGAAAGATAAGAGTAGAGTCTTTAGGATATAAAAATTTAGATGCATTTTTATTTGAAATCTGTTAGAAAATAGAAGTTTGTTACATACCACTGCAAATTTTGAAATATACAAAAAAAACAAAGTGTGTTACATATAAACCATAATTTCAATGTGTTTGTCATGTAGAGTGGGATTGGGGCTCCCACGAACCATTAGAGAAATATTTATAAGAAACATGATTGTGGAAAGAAGATAGAGTGCAACAACTGCAAAAGAAAATAAATGGAAAGGTATAAGTGTTTGCCTATACATGTTTATTTAAGAAAACGGAATAACTGTGTTGAGAAATAAAGAAATATGGGATCAGTAAACTTAAAGTGAGGGTACATATGAGCTCTTTGGCTATTTGCTTGCGGCTGCCCTTTCATTGATGTCGACGACGACTGCAGTTTCAAGGATGTTATCCACGGTTGTTGGAATGCTGACAACTGCCTGTTGTCTTTCATTGGCAGTCTGTTTCAATTGTCTTTCGACCCATTCTTCAATGTACACTCTCATTGGGGCGACGTTAATCTCATTCCAGATCTTGATGTTGAAAATATCGTTTTCTAATTCCTGGAAGTCGATAGAAAGATTAGAGAGAGCCTGATGAATTTCTTCATTATGTACTTCATATTTGACTAGCCAGTCATGGACGTGAGATTGATCAAATTGAAGGATGTTGTAAAACTTTTCCAAGGAGAAGGTCTTCAACATGGCAACCTATTTATTGAACTCTTCTCTGGCTAAGGGCAAGGAGTTTGCGATTAAGAGGGGGTCTTGGAAGTCTTTTGTTTTCCCGACTAAGTCTATATTTGACAACTTTGTGAATAATTTATCTTTCTTCGATATGACTTGTTCACATGACTGAACAATGAGACGCAGGTTGTTTACTTTTTCTTTCCAACATGCATTCAATTGGCCGATCCAGATTTTGGATGGAAGATCTTCTTCTCTTCTTTTTGTTTCTATCATATTGTTGACAATCTTGCCAAAAGGGATGACCGTTTTTAAGAAGAAATTTTCTTCATTTTTTAATTCGGCTTGCAAAAGCTAGAACAAGCTATGTGCCCTGGTTCCAAAGGAAGCGATGGTTTGTGATCTTTTCTAGGCATTAGTAACCAGTTCCATTCTTTTTGTGATATTGTTTTCCACATATCCTTTATAGGATGCGAGCAGGGTGGAGGGAGCTTTTACATTAGGTGCAGGGGTGCCAGGCATAGCTATTTCCAAAGGATCGACAAGCAATGGCATAGGAAAGAAAGCGTCTTCCAATTCCTGGACTCGGTCCTTCAGTCTAGAATTGTGGGTCTCCATGTGTTTAATGGAGTCATGAAGTGCTTCTCCAGTCGTTGTGTGATGTTGACAGATTTGGGACGACTGCATGTTGGCAACGTCAACCTCTGAACAAGATTTTCCTTTGATATTTGTAACATTTTTTTTTTTGAAATATCAATTTTTTGTTCCGCCTATCAAAAACAACACTCTGGAACACGAAGGATTCATCTTCGTCAAAATTTTGGGCAACAGATATGTCCATTGGATGGCTATGGTGGATGGCGTCCTCGGGCTGATCAAAGAAGGGGAAGATGGCATCCATATCAGTGTCAATTTCGATGTTCTCACTCTGAATTTCTGGGTCTTTTGCCTGCCCCACATTTTTTTTTCTCTTCTTCTCCACTGAAAGCTTGTGAGAAATATCAATTTTAGAGCGAGGAGGGTCGTTATCTCCTCCTCCGTCTGAAGAATTTCGGGTTTCTTTGTTGTTGTGATGGGCCGTTCGAGCGATGCTCCGAGATGTCATACTTTTTGGAGTGGTATTTGCGGATTGAGCACTCTTGTCACTGGGGTATTTCCCCTGTTGCATGTACAATTTGGTGCAGCTTTGCACTGTCTCTACGTCACCGGCATCAGAGGCAGGCCCGTGACTATCTATGTTTTTGGGCAGGTGTTTATTTACAAAACAATCGTTGAGGCCAAGTGAATGTAAATGTTGTCTAAAAATATCATAGGGGTTGAATCCTTTTATGTGTTCAACATATCTGAGGTTGGAGATACTAAAATGTGTTGCGAAATCGTCAAATTTGTTAATGTTTTTCAACACGAACTACCCTATTTTCCAAGGCATAGGAATGAACTATTTTTTTCTTCCTTTGGAACAGATGGAACCAGTAGCTGTATTGACGTGTTACTTCTGCAATAAAAATTATGTCTGTAATGTGACATGGAAGGAGAGAAGGTTGTTCCGTGGAGCCAAAAATTCTTATGGCAGTGTAATTATCCAAATGTTGGACTATTCCCTTTTTGTCCAAAAAATTAGTTGCCTGTTCAGATAAGCGAGGAGCATTTTCTCCTAAAAAGAAAAGTTTGGAAACAGACAGGAATCCATTACAAACCTCATAAAAATAGTGGAAAGCCTTGTGCTTCCACAAGGCCTGGTACGAGAACGTTACTGGGTGGAAATTGCAATTGACATTCTTGGACAGAGACAGTTGCGGAAATCGACAGGAATGTGCTATTGCAAAAACTAAATAGGATGACATATAAAATTTCTTTCCCCTTTTGTAGCTTGACAATTGGGAAGAGATTTCATAAGAAATTATCTTTCCCCAATAAAAAAATGGCTTGTTCATTGACTGTGAAATACAAAATGTAAAGAGCTATGCGGGAAACAATAGTTGTGGATTCCTGTCCCGTTATTCTTGTAAACAGCCAGGCAATTTCGCGAAAAGGATTTTTAAATGAACTAACCTGCATGCTTGTAATATCTTGAGGAACTAGATCCGGGTTTTCCAAAAAAAGGGGCAAGAGGTCCAATCCGTTATTATGCTTTTCTAGGAACTGTTTGCAATCTTCTTCTTTGAACGTCAATGTTGGCTCGGGCAATTTCAGCATATGCCAGAAGAGCTGAGGTGAGAAAGAAACAAAAGAGCAGTCATGCAGTGGAATAATTCTTTTCTCTGAAATAAATTTATCGATGCACCAAGAGACTAGGTCCTTACAGTCAAAAACCTTAGGGACACAGCCTGCATGAGCAATGCCAGAGGTCCAAATTACTTGGTTCTCTGCGGCAGAGGTTGAGTAATAAGAAAATGCCCTGGACCAGTGGAAGTTCTGGTCGTGACGACCGAAGATGTTCATTGTATCTCCACAGAACTGGTGCGGAACTGATGCCATAGGTTTATGAGAAGGTTTCTTTGCTACAGATGATGGTTTAAATGAACAGTCACAGCGAATAATGTAACTTTTTGCTAAATCTTGGTTAAATGCTTATGAATGGGAAAGCTCCTCGAGCCTTTCGTTGATTAATGACAATGGTATTGGTGGTGCATGATGATCTGTTAGGAGTAAAGTTTATTTATTGCATATTTAGAAATGAAAAGGTGGTGGGTACAACAAAGAGCAATTAAGGAATGGAGGTTTCTTGAACATTCGAAGGCCACGCAGTGTGAAAGAGATTTCATGATTTTGAAATGAACACTCAGAAGGGACAATATAATCTCCCTGCAAATTTTGGTAATGCGCATGAATATGAGATGTACTCGGCCCTTTCGCTCATCAATGACAATATATACAATTTCTGCATGATGTCTTGTTAGAATTAAATGCTAGTAATTCCATATTTAGAAACAAGATATGTCTATATATGTAAAAAACTTCATATTTTCTTTTATTGTAGAGAAGTGCGAAGGTGACGGAGACGACGAAGAGCAAGGAAAGAATGGCAAGTTCTGAAAAGCGGTTGGACGTGATTCAAAAAAGGGTTACGGGGATAGTCAGGAAGAGATCATGAAGGGGGAGTTTAGTGACCGGTTTGTATATTTGCGGAATTTCGGCAAAATGGATAAGTATGGAATAGGGAAATTGCTAATTGCATGCGTAGCAATACGATCTTATATATAATTGCCAACTGTTAATTCCAAAAGGACGTCGACACAAGAAACAACGAGTACGAACTGAATATTTCTTCAACCCGACAAAGGGACGATTGCCTAAAGAAATTTGAACAAATGACGAAGTATAGAAAGAAGACAGATGGGCTTCAAAACGAGTTGACAAAAGTTCTAGTAAATATGCGAGGAAGCGGTGGTTAAATTGTATTTCTCGAAATTTTTCAGTGCAAAAAATGTGCATCACGAAAAAGGGCATGATAGGTGGACCGTAATACGGAAAATGGTAAAATTTCATGTTTCGGAAATTTTGAGTGCAAAATGTGTAAAATGGAAGAGATCATGAAAAGGGCATGATAGGTCGACCATAATACGGAAAGGGAATGATCTAAGAACGATTGCAAATTTGTATATCTGTCAATTTGTATATAGAAGATCTACGAATGTTGTTTGGAGGTCTTGGAAAAGTAGAGGTGCAATGTTGATGCAGCAAGCAGGTTCCTCCTATCAATTTCTATATGGAGGAACTCTGGGTGGTAGTTGTGGGACAGGGAACAATAGAGGGTCAATTTAAAGAAAGGGGAAGCGGTGGTTGGAAACGCGTGAATTGGGAAAATAGAAAGGCGGAAGACATTTTTCGTAAGTGCGAATTGGTTTCAAAGAAGCCCCATTGTTGCAAAATCATGATCTACTAGTTATTAGGAAATGTGTTGTTGAAGATTACATTTTATTGCAACCTGCGCGTGCAGTTATGTTTTTGATACATTATTCCATGACTGTAACATACCMACTGAAGTAGTGAACTTTGTTTTGTACTAATTAGCATTAAAACTTAATAATTGCATCTCTAGAAACAAGAAGAACGATTTTTCTAGAACATTTTACATTGGTATTAGTAAACAGAAGATTGAAGAAGTACGAGAGCACCGAAGTATGCCAATTAGAACATGCATGAAACCCATAAAAGTGGCAGAGACGAAGAGTCCAAGGCCAAAATTTTGTAATAGCAAATCCATTTAAAAAAATAAGAAAAGCACTGAGTATTGTACATCTATGCTTAGAAATTGGATCCAGTTCTTCGGTTGAAAACATTGAAGGTATCTACGACAAACACAGGCACGGGTTCCACAGTATGCAAGATCCTTGGAGTTTTCTCCTCGATTAATCATCCTCTTCTGAAATTGATATTTTTCAGAAGCTTTGCCTGAGGAAGAAGACGAAAATGGTTGTAGGGCAAGTGGAATAGCCCTTAGTTGAAACCGACTCTTCATAGTCGAAAACAATTCAGTAGTACATCTTGCACGTACAATTACAGAGGCCCAAATTAGTCCATTCTGGGCAGAAGGAGATGACTAGTAGAAAAATGCATTGCAGCAGCGAAACTTTTGCACCTGATACCCGAAAATGTTAAACAATGTTTTTTTGTCTTGAAATATATCTCTAGAAGCATCAACATATGATTTCTTTACAATCAAACTCTTCCGCCCAAAACAGACTAATTTGGAACTCTGGAATTCCTACTTTGGTGGTGCAAAGTGGTTGTTGCATTCACTGCCCGTTTTTTTTGTTTTTTTTTCTTCTGAAACTCCTTTTGGTGTTGTCATGATTGCGATCACCGAGTCGAGAAGGTTCGTTCATTATGGTTCATTTCAATTTGGGCCCAGGAGTGGGAATATTTTATGCATTTCCATCATCAATTGTCGTATCATCGTCCATTAGATCATCTTCTTCTGGCTTGGAATTCATGGCATAAAGTTATGCGACATGCATGACTGCAAGTGGGCAGGTTCTCTGAGCAGCCAAGGTTGGCATCGAATTTTTTGGCTTGAAATATATCTCTCAGTGTACCAAGGGACCATCTCGTTTTTTGCTCGTGGCCGGAGAGAGATGAATAGTAAGAATATCCCCTGGAATAGTGGAACCTGTAGCCATTATGCCCCAATGTGTTGACTGTGTGTGGAGAGAACTGTCACCACAAGTTATTAAGAATTTATGTTTTCTCGAGATGATGTTTCAAAATAAAATCGGGGAGGGATAATATAAGCCTCCGCAAAGTCTGGTTTAATGCATATCAATGGAATATCTCCTTGAGCCTTTCGCTGATCAATGACAATTTCCAGGGTTCATGTGGAATGAGTTGTGACCATCACAACTCACTAATTGCACAATTAGAAAAAAGTGCGAAGGTGGCAGTGATGGTGACAACGAAAAGACATTAAGAATAAAAAATTTCATAAAAGCACCAACTCGTCGGCAGACAAAAAAAAAAAGATTGCTTCGCCTTTGAAATGAATACTTAGAAATGACAACATGCTTGCGCGCAAATCTTAGTTTAATTCGTACTAATGACAAATCTTATTTTAAGTCGCATATGGAAAGAGGTCAGGTGGGTTACAAAAGAAAAACAGAAGAAGATATACCCAGGAGACGTGAAGGCCCGATGGTTCTCTTCCTGGTGGACAGGTTCTCGGCCTAGCGGGTTGAAAATTGACCCTCTATTGTTCGCTGTCCTACAAATAACACCTACACTTCCGTGAGATACAAAATGATAGGCGAAGTTGCGGGTTGGTTGGTTCAACATTGCGGGTTGGTTGGTTAAACATGTACTTTTATAAAGTATGGACATCAGATTTTATAGAACATATCTGAATCCGTGATTCCATACTTGGGCACTTTTTCTTTTGTGCGTTCGTGGCCTGGCGGGCTGAAATTGAGTATCTATTATTTCGTGCCCTGCAAATAGCACCCACAGTTCCATGATATACAAATTGACACCAGGAGTTGCGAAGATGAGTTTCTATATAAAGTATAGACATGAGATTTTATACAACATATGCGGATCGCTTATTCCATACTTAGGCACTTATTTGATCACAGGTTCGCGACCTGGTGGGATGAAAAAATACTAAATATTGTTCCATGTCCTCCAAATAGCACGCAGATTTTCGCGATATACAAATTGACAGCACGACCTACGGGTTGCTTGGCTGAACATTGCATTTGTACTGTTCTAGAACATATGTGGATTCTTCGTTCCTTGTATTACAAATAGCAACCACATTTTCGCGATATACAAATTGACAAGAGGACCTATGGGTTGCTTGGCTGAACATTGTATTTGTATTGTTCTAGAACATATGCGGATTCCTCATTCCATACTTGGGCACTTTTTGGATCGCGGGCTTGCAACTTGGTGGGCTGAAAATTAAGTATCTATTGTTCTGTGTCCTACAAATAGCACCTACACTTCCGCGATATACAAATTTACAAGCAGGCTTCTGGACATAGTCTCTATATAAAGTATGGAATGAGATTTTATACAGCATATGCAAATTCCTCATTCCATACTTACGTAGTTTTTGGATCCTGGATTTGCGGCCTGGCAGGCCGAAAATAAAGTCTCTATTGTTCTGTCTCCTACAGTTAGCACCCAGATTTTTGCGATATACAAATTGACGGAAGGAGTTACGGAGATGAGTCTCTATATAAAGTATCAACATGAGATTTTATAGAGCATATGCGGATCCATGTTTCCATATTTAGGCAGTTTTTTGATCATAGGTTTGCAGTATGGCGGGTCGAAAAAAGAGTCTATTGTTCCCTGTCCTACAAATAGCACCAAGATTTCCACGGCATACAAATTGACACGAGTCGCCATGGGCTACTTGGCTGAACATGGCATTTGTTTTGTTCTAGAACATATGCACATCCCTCATTCCATACTTGGGCACTTTTTTGGAACACGGGTTCGCGGGCAAGCGGGCTGAAAATTAAGTATCTATTGTTTCGTATCCTACAAATAGCACCCACACTTCCGCGATATACAAATTGACACATGGACCTGTGGACATAATCTGTATATAAAATATGGAATGAGATTTTATAGAGCATATGTGGATCACTAATTGCATACTTAGGCAGTTTTTGGAGCACGCGTTGGCGGCCTGGCACACCGAAAATAGTCTATTGTTTTGTCGCCTACAAATAACATCCAGACTTCAACGATATACAAATTGACAGGTAGAATCAGGTTGCTTCGCTGAACATTGGACTTTTATTGTCCCGTTGCGATCCCGTATCAATTTCATAGTTAGCGATTTTTTTTTATCGAGGGCTTTGGAGCTGTCCGCGACATATAAATTGACACGAGTCATAGACTGCTTGGTTGAACATTGCATTTGTATTGTTCTAGAAGATATGCAGATCCCTCATTCCATACTTGGGTACTTTTTGGATCGCGGGTTCGCGACCTAGCGGGCTGAAAATTAAGTATCTATTGTTTCGTATCCTACAAATAGCACCCACACTTCCGCGATATACAAATTGACACGCGGACTTGGGGACAAAGTCTGTATATAAAGTATGGAATGAGATTTTATATAGCATATGTGAATCACTAATTGCATACTAATTGACAGGTGGACTCGGGTTGCTTCGCTGAACATTGGAATTTTATTGTGTCGTTGCGATCCCGTATCAATTTCATAGTTAGCAATTTATTTTGATCAGGGGCTCTGGGGTTGGCGGGCTGGAAATTGGGCCTCTATTGTTCCGCACTGTACAAATACATTTTTCTACAACATATGCGGACCTATGGGTTGCTTGGCTGAACTTTGCATTTGTATTGTTGTAGAACATATGCGGAGTCCTCATTCCATACTTGGGCACTTTTTGGATTGCGGGTTGGCGGCCTGGCGGGCTGAAAATTAAGTATCTATTGTTACGTGTTCTACAAATAGCACCTACACTTCCGCGATTTACAAATTTACACGCTGTCTTGTGGACATAGCCTCTATATAAAGTATGGAATGAGATTTTATACAACATATGCGGATTCCTCATTCCATACTTAGGCATTTTTTGGATTGTGGGTTCGTGGCCTGACCGGTCGAAAATAGTGTCTATTGTTTCGTCTCCTACAAATAGCACCCAAATTTCCACGACATACAAATTGACAGGAGGAGTTGCGAGCTTCTTGGATGAACAATGCATTTGTATTGTTCTAGAACATATGCGGATCCCTCATTCCATAGATGGACATTTTTTGGATCGCGGTTTCACAGCCAGGCGGGCTGAAAATTAAGTATGTGAAACCCTCATTGCATACTCACAAGTGGAATCGGGTTGCTTCGTTGAACATTGGACTTTTATTGCCCCGTAGCGATTCCGTATCAATTTCATAATTATCGATTTTTTTCTATCGAGGGATCTGGGGTTGGCGGGTTGGAAATTGGGCCTATATTGTTCCCCGCTGTACAAACACATTATTCTAGAACATATGTGGATCCCTCATTCCATACATGAGCACTTTTTGGATCGCGGATTCGTGACCTGGTGGGCTTAAAATTAAGTATCGATTGTTCTGTGTTCTACAAATAACATCTTCACTTCTCGATATACAAATTGACAAGTGGACTTGTGGACATAGTCTCTATATTAACTATGGAATGGGATTTTATACAGCACATGCGGATTCCTCATTTCATACTTGGGCAGTTTTTGGATTGTGGGTTGGTAGCCTGGCGGGTTGAAAATAGAGTCTCTATTGTTCCCTCTCCTACATACACCACCCAAGCTTCTACGATATACAAATTGTCAGGAGGACTTGGGTTGGTTTCCTGAGCATTGCACTTTTAGGCAGTTTTTGGATGGCGGGTTTGCAACCGAGCAGGCCGAAAATAGAGTCTCCATTGTTCCCTATGCTAGAAATAACATCCATAATTTCTCCATATACAAATTGACAAGAGGACTCGGGTTGGTTCGCTGAACATTGCACTTTTATTGTCCCATAACAATTCCGTATGTATTTCATATTTAACGATTTTTTTTTTATCGGGGGCTGTGGGGCTGGCGGGATGAAAAATGGGCCTCTTTTGTTCAGGCTCGCGGGCTGCAAATTGGGACTTTATTGTTCTGCGCTGTACAAAAGCTACCCACAACTCCGCGATATACAAATTGACAAAGGAACCTGTGGGCTGGCTGGGGCAACATTGCAGTTTCATTGTTCCTTGTCCTTCGAATAACGTTCGGAGATCCGCCATATACATATTGACAGATGGACTTGAGAGCTGGCGCATTAAATTATTAAAGGATGTTAAATCGCGTATTCTTAAAAGAATCAAGGAAAGAAAAGAATTTGTTTTTAAAATTCTATAACCGCAAGCATAACAAGGACCAATTTGATTTTTAAGGGCCTGTTGTTCATATGATAGCAAAATTTCATTCCGCACACTAAATATTCGTTGATTTCAAATTATTCCAGGATATTAATCTGACTAACTTCATCGAATAAGAAAAAATGTGAAAACAACGACCAATTTGTATTTTAAGAGCCTCTTGTTTGTATGTGAGGACAGTCGCAGTTCAAACACTATATATTCGTTGATTTCAAATTATTTCATAACAATAGTTTGACCAAGTTCATCGATCAAGGAAATCTACTAAAGCAAGTGACAATACATTTGCGTCACGGCGCCATAGAAATTACCAGGCGGATCTGCGTCCCAACTGGCTAAAAAATACAATTATACTGTTTGGTGTCCTCCAAAGAAAAACTGGAGTTCCAGGGTATACAAATTGACAGACAAAGCAGATAACCAAGAACCAACCATAGTTTAAAAAATCCACAAGCAAGTTCCCAGAAGGTTCCATAGAGCATAACCCATTGACCTTTGCACCAAACAATTTGATATACAAAGAAAAGACGTCGCCGCATTTGTTTTTTGTTGAAACAAACTTTCATCTGGATGTTGAACAAATATTACAGAGAGACATGAGGTATTTTCGTTTCCTCTCAAAGTTTCATATAATTTTTTTTTTCCCCTTTTCAGCCGATATGCAAAATTCCATTGTCCTCATTTAAGGTGAATTTGCTTTGTATCCGAAGTTGTCACAGCATGTAGACACTGCTTGCCTTTTTCTGTAGATATGTTTCATACGACAACTCTGCCAACTCAGGAAGCACATTTTGTAACAGTGGTTGTCTGATCGTACATTGCACGATTGTGTTTCCCACGGTTCGAATAACACCACTGAGGCAATGTCCATAAATATATGGACATTTTTCACCACATCACAGACAATCAATCGTATCATTAGTTATCAAAGCAGAGGCAGAGGCAGCGGAATGGAATTTTGCACAAACAGGCTCAAAGGGGGTCGAGTACACATTGGCTGCAACTAAAATACCTTCAACCTGGGAACGCGAGCAAATGAATTAATACATTGAACAATATAATACACAACTGCATCCCACCCTCCCCTTTAAAACAAAAAAAATAATTTAATAACTGTATAAATTTGTTGAAGGCTATTTCTATAAGCAAAGCAAGGATGATTTTGTAAATGTATACGCAAAACAATTGTAGAGCTAGCTAGCTTCTCCATATCCTTTACTGTATTTTCTCGCAACTCTATTACAAACGTTTACTGGGTTGTCTGAAAGATCGTTTCTCTAGCATCCTTATTTTTTGTTATATTTTTGAACAACATAAGTGGAATCTGCCCTCTCTGCAATTGTTGTTCCATTGACAAAAACAAATCTGAATATGTATCGAACAATTGTAGCTGCAACATGGAACAGTGCAATATTTGTGTAACTTATTCGACATACATGCAGAAGTGAAAGTAAACAACAAAACTGAATATGAAAAGCAGTACCATTTCCTTCTCGCTGTCCAACTCTCCATCCTTTATATGGAGAATGTGTTGCGACCCAAATTTTCTGGCCAGTGTGACAGCAACCCCAATTGTTGCCATTGGGTAAATATCAGTGCTCTATGCAAGTTTCCTAATAGTCGAGTCCAGGAGGAAGCGATATTCTGAACAAATAGGAGGAATTTTTTCCACAATGCTTGTTTCGTTGACCGAAATAATTCGATCGCTATCACCACGGTCATATACTGTTTTTGACAATATATTAAAATTTGTAATGGATATCCCATTACGCGACAATATATTTTTTGCATGTTTCTAGACACGTTGTGGAGGAACAGTCAGTGTGATTGTCATCACGGCGTCCTTGTCTGTCATATCAGCACGCATAATGGGTCTACTTTTGTTTGCCTTGTCCAAGTAGGTGGAATAGGCAACCATTATGTCCCCGACGAACACCTGTCTAGTTTGACGGTTGTTCAAGGCCTCTATTGATAGTACTTTGGATGTCATAACTCTAGACTTGAAGACATTTTTTGAACAGGAAAACTAAATTGAATGGTAGTGTGCTACAAGTACATGCATACTTTTGATGAACTATGGAGCCAGAGTTTCTCAACGACGCATCTTAGTCTGCAGAACATGCAACAGGTTCGACGTCTCGCTTGTACTTGTTGATACTTCTTGCGAGCTGCAAACCATGTACTGCAAATGGCATCAACATATTCGCCATGCCATAGATGAATATATAGCCTGGAAAATTTGTCTAGTAAACATAGTAAGAGTAGAGTACATGCATCTTTACCTTTGGCATTGTCGGTTTGTCGATGTCTGGGATGACTGATTGCTCATGGCCGTCTCACTAGTCCAACTTTTTATGATGCAAGAATTTGCAGATGGACATCAGGACCAAGAAAATATATGCATTCTATATTATATGCCCGCACCTGGTTTGTATCTTTAATTTTCCGTCTCACTTGGTATACCTTTTAGAAGATTGTACTACAGAACCCTCTACTGCTGCACAGAAGAATTCATCTCCCTGTCCAAGCAACCTATTTTTTCCAAGGCAACAATGCGGAAGATGCAATCGACAAGAAGACAAGTTAGTTTGAAAACAGACATGTAAAAAAAAAGAAACAAGTCTATTTACCTGCCAAATATTCCTTCATCCTGTCCAACCATTCTGTTTGTTTAAATGCAGCAATGCAACACAAACACAATGAACATGCACTAGCTTAGTATGCAGGAATAAGCGTATGCAACCAAGAAAAATTACCATGTAGGAAGGCACGCAACTAGCTTAACACATATCCAGACCATAAATGAAATACAAAACAACGCAATATGAAACAACAGTATGAACATGCACCTTTCTATATCCTCTTCAGCCGATGCAGTCGAGACTCTCTCCTTGTCTCCAGCTACTCTATTTGTTTCAATTTGGGAACCCACAAAATTTAATGAACATCAATGGAAGCTGGTATTCAACGGAGAACAAGAAATATGTACATAGAGAAAAACTGACTCAATGAACAGTCTACAAAGGCAGAAACATGAACCTTTGCGCTTCTCTATCCATGGTTGTAAACGTGTACAATTTTTTCCCCTGGCCAAAATATATTACAAGGCACAAAATATCACGCAATTGCATGGCCGCATCTAAACGATTTTTGTTTTTCCCTGGGAATTTATCCACATATGCCCTCTAGCCATGTTCTTTATCCTGTACACAGACTATTGTGCACACGATACAAGTTCTTATTTTTTTGTGGCTAATTACCCACACATGCTTCCAGACATGAAAATATAATCTTACAGAATCTTTGTTGCACATATCATATGTCAAGAACAACACAAATTGCATCCTGCACACACTAGTCTATGTAGAGGAGAAAGGACATGTCATGTCATATCCACACATATGACCATACATGGTTTATAAATGTACCTTGCATACATATGCTTTATTCCAACAAAAAAACAACGGGTATTGTAACTTCACATGTAATCCTCGAACAATTT
>SNQJ01S0045536.1:193762-208151 GCA_010110895.2 Picea sitchensis
TTGATGTATGGGATTTTTTTTTTTGTGGAATAAGGGATTCTTAAAAAAAAAAAAAAAATTATGAATAAATAATTTAATCATAAATTTTAATATATAATATTTTGGTTTAATCACAAATTTTAATATATAATATTTTGGTTTAATCACAAATTTTAATATATAATATTTTGGTTTAATGAATAATAAATAACAAGTTTTAATGGGAACATAAAGTACGTTTGAAGTTTTAATAATTATAAATTCCATTTTTATTTTAGAATTTGTTTTATTTCATTATCTTTTAGATTTAATAATTACATTTATTTTATATCAAATTGAAATTAATTTTTATTTTTATTTTTCATTAAATATAATTAAAAAAATAATTTTAATTTTTTATAACTAAAATAAATAATAAAATAATACTTCTATTATCACATTTAAAAAAAAAAACCTTAAATACATTGTTTTATCACATTTAAAAATTAATATTTACTAAAGTTCTAGCAAAGTTATGTCAAATCGATCACACTACAAGATGTGATTATGCTCACTAACTACTTTTGGTCTCTTTAATAATGTGAAGGATGAAATGGTTTTTGAATGCACAAAGCGGGTGGATCTTCTCAAGTTCATTCAATTCCCGTGGAGAGTAAGAGACTTAGTAAAAAAACAGAAAACATTGTTTGTCATCGTTGGTTATTGTCCCCACATAGGTAGACAAAAGTGTAACAACATCCACATTAATGACTAATGGATCGTGCTCTGCATTTCAAATGGATATGACAACCAATATTCATCCTGCTACACAACATTGAGTGTTGTGGCAGTTGAATTATAGGTCGTCGGATCTGAAAGCCTATAATTCAGATCCGATGGTCTATAATCAACTTGTTGCAGCGTTCAATGTTGCTTAGCAGGCTGGATATTGTTGGTCAACGGATATGAACATGAAGGGAAGTTGGAACATCAAGCATCTTCTGCTATGCAATATTGAATGCTATGTTAGGGTGGGTATATATTGTCGGATTTGAAGTAATTCAAATTTGGTTGTGCATACCCATCCTTACATAACATACAATATTCGATGTTGTGTAGCAAGATGGATATTGCTAATCTAACATGAATAGAAAATATATAGAAAATCATCTGATCAATGATACATCATACAATTTGCAAGTTAACTATTTTTCTAGAGCACTGGTGAACACCGTGGTTGGGTACCTATGTGTCTTGGTAGATGAAAATATGTTCATAGAATGACCAATTGATCAATCTTTACAATCAAATTGATGTTAGGCCTCACCCCTAAGGGCTTTAAGGTGTTCTTACCCTTCCCTCTCTTAAGGACTCGATTATCTGCTATGGGTAACTCCTTTTCTCGGCAATGCCCGGTTGGCACCTCCTGGAAATGATTGGTCTATGACCCTTAACAGGTGCATCATTAAGTAATGCATCATCCATCAATTCAATAACATTTCCATTTTTGTAGCGAGGTATAGCTAGAGTTCAAGGTAAAGGTAGGAGGGCCAAGCCAATCATTGGTATCCCTCCAACGATACACTTGAAGAAACACCCTGAATATGGAAAACAAATCCCGATTTTGGAAGATCGTTGGAAATACCACACCAAGTACCCGAATTAAGGCTCGCTTCCAGTCTGTAGAGTAAAACATGTTCCTAGTCAATCTGTGTGGTACCAATGATCACCTCAAAGGTAAGGTTGGTTCCTAGCTGGTATGATTGTTCGAGATGATAGTTCTATAGGTGAATGGAGGAGCATGGACACCATGGTTTAGATATGGAAGCAAGTTGCTTGGGTGAATAACCATTGGTTGGTTATCATAGCGGTTAAAGATACAATGAAGTTGCATTGTTTTCACTAGAGAAGCCGATGATGGAAAAATTAATTTTAAAGTCGAATGCTGAGTTTGCAACAAGAAGGACATAGATCTTGTTATGGATGTATCAAAGAATTTTTTGGAGTTTGTTCCAAAGAACATTGGTGATATTTCTTGTGGAAACGATGGAGATCATAATATGGTGATGGAAAAACAAGGTAATTTTTTTGTGTCATGTTCAATCAAATCAATGACCATATAGAAATGTGAATCACACCTTGTATTTGCAGCAAGTCTATGATGTTATATATAAATCCTATGTATTGGTTGTTGGAAATTTTGAGCATGTCTCTTGCCTATATTTGGTACTTGGGAGAAGTATTGTAGTGGTACCTAGGCATTGTTTTCAAAGCTTGTACATCTAAAACTTTGACTAGTGATAACTTTCACATATGATCTTCATTTGAGGCACCGTTGGAAAGATGGTGATGAGCTTTGCACACTGATGTTGTTCTCTCGATCATTTGAGATAGTCATATTTTGACCTTTTTGGATCCCCTAGGACCTCTATAAGTGTTCTGGATCCTCCTGGACCTCTATGAGCGTTCCTTAGATCCTCTTGGATCACAAAGTCACTTTTATACAAGTTAATATTTGAGTTGAAAGATTCTTCTTCATATAGAAACAAAAAAAACGTATTCTCTATGGATGGAATTTTTGTTTTAGATTGAGAAATTGGTGTATCCATCTAAGGATAAGGGGTCTTCTTTTTCCATGTTTCAACATGCAAGATCAATTGAAGTTGGTATCCAACTTATTTAGGACATTAGTGTGGCAATCCTTATTTAGATTGAAGATTTCGTCAATCTAATGGGCATGGAGCAAAGTATGAGGGTGGGCGAGGGCATTAATAGAGAAAATATATATTATATATTTTCTATATTAATGCCCCTTCCTATATGAGGGTCAGGGGGCATTAATAAAGAAAATATATAATATATATATTTTCTATTAATTCCCCCCCCCCACTCTATTATATATTTCTCTATTAATGCCTCTTCCTATATGAGGGTCTGGGGGGCATTAATAGAGAAAATATATAATATATATTTTCTCTATTAATGCCCCTCCACCCTCATATACAACGAAAGTTAACAATAGACTTTTCTCCATGTCCATTGGATGGACAAAATTTGCAATCCATTAAGTTCAAGTCATTAGTGTAAGGAAATCCTCAATGATTCAATGTTAAATCCTAAATTTTTTAATCTCTATTTTTCGTTAAAGTTATATCATTTTGTGTGCTTTTATTCACCATTATGACACATTTGTCTACTTTTTTTTTTTTGGTCATTTTTGAAGATTTTTTCTCAGATCCACCTGGCCTTACAAGTTAAACTCACTTTTTTACCAATTCTTTTAATTGGAAACTTTGCTTAAAATGTTTAAACCCTCTTATTTTAAACAACTCTTACTATTATTATACACGTTATTATCAGTCAAAAAGTCTCTGATTTATTTGTTTTGAAGGATATATGATTCCTTGATTAGAACATCTTCATCAATTATCTCATCCAAAGCAACTATGACATGGTTTAGAGATCATGTGTTGAGATCATGCTTAAGCCAAAGAATCTTATTCATTTCCTGGTTTGACTAAGTGGTGGTTTGGATACGATTAGAAAATTGTTCTCTGCTTGCTTCATGTCTTACTCTAGTTTTCGCACCCTGGTTTTCGATGATAGGTCTGATTGTGTCAAGACTCTATGCATAACTGATAAAATTGTTAGCCCTTGGGTAAATTTCAAAGACCATCGATTTGTTCCAAATGAAACTTCCCTTAGATAGGCTCAATAGATGCGGAGGTAGTTTCAATGATAGATCTTTAAGCCCAGTTTATTTATGCCCTAGAAATGTCAAAGATATATGTGCATGCTTTGATCGAATATCTCTACAATTTCCTTATTTTTTGGATAGATTTACAAATCTGTCTAGAACTTGGTCAAAAAACTGTTGCCAATATTATTTGGCTTGAAGTATCCATCTTCACACGATTTCAAAGGCATGGCTCCAGGGTGAACATTAAGTATCCTGTAACATTCAATGTTGCATAGGCATAGCTCCGGTGTTTATATTAAATACCTTACAACACATTATTGAAAACGTGAGCTAAATGTTCTACCTTTTGAGTTTTTTTTAGACTACTCTATTATTAGTCCCTGCCATAGGCATAGAGGGACTATAGCAATCGATAATTCATTGACCTCGTATTAGATTGTCCTTTGACCACAAATATTTCCATATTATCTATTGTTGGAACTAGGGAACTGGAAATGTTGATTTTTATATAATAAAAAGTACTATATATGTCATGATTTGAATGGGCAACAGATTGGAGGTCTTATTGCCGGCTTCGATATTCCCAATGTTATATATGTTGGCATATCCAAAGTATCTGATCCTATATGGTCTTTTTGGATCATATATTTTCTTATGCATTGGTCGAAGGTGGATTAATGCTAGAATTAGTTTGAATGCTTGTCTTATCATTTTCTACTAGGTAGAATACATTTCTCTAGCATATTACTATGTGAGATTTTTTCTTTATTCTTGCGTGCTTCGAGAGAACAGGCCTGCCATGCTGCATTTTTTCTTAAATGTTTGCACAGGGCTACATCCTTCGACGATTCTGACAGTCTTAAGTGTTTACCTAACACGTCTTGTAGTCTTAAATGTTTATTGCACGGGTTCATTGCAATACAGTTTCATTCCATTTTTTTATGGTGTTGTTTGCAGTGAAATTGTGTTGAATTGTTCTCCACCGACATCACTGGTTCAGTGGTTGATGCTTGTTCACTGGTTTGTTCCATGATTATTGTTCTTGTTTGATTCAACTTTGCAAATTTGAGGTCCTGCATTTGCAGTTGGACCTCTTCGTGGTTGTTCACTAGTTTGTTGTTCTTCAACTTTGCAAGTTGTTGGATTTGTTGTTGCGGTTTGTAGTTTTTTGGGGCTGAGCTGTTGTCATCCCTCGTTGACGGGTAAGTTTTCGTGCCATCACTTCGTTTCTATTTCAATGGTGGGAGTCCCTGCCTCGAAATTATGTTGCAGATCATCCTTCTCTGTGCTCTTAACTTATGTTCCTGGAAACCATGTGTTTTCATATGTTGGCTGCCACGTCCATAGCTATTTCAAAAATTGCAATGCAGAGGGGTTTTCAAAAACTAGTTCGGAGCTATCACAAGAGGGAACCATCCGCTGGGGTGTAGAGGCAAGGAATGATTTTATTTTGTGGGTCGGAAAATTGCATCCACCTATTGTCTTTGTGTTGTCCTTTCTATTTTGCAAAACTTTTTTCTGTCTCTGAGAAGCTTGTAGGATGCACGCCATGAATAGGTTCAAATCGGTCTTTCTTCTTAGTAAATTTATGGTGTTATTTATTGACGTTTTTTCTTCTGTTTGGTTCACTTTCTAGTGTGGGTTTGTTTTCTTGTCATCTAATATGGGGACTAGGGGGGATTCAAGTTGACAAGAAGAAGATTGAAAGATACATACGGGGATTGGTACGCAGTTTCGTGTTTTTAGTTTTCCTATTTTGCTTTCCTTTTTCTTTTTTTTCCTCGTTTTATTCTTTTTTTCCTCTTTTCTCTGTTTTCATGCAAACTGAAAGTATCTAAGAAACAACTTCAAAATCACAGTTCAAAAGATGAAATAAGTAATAGATGTTGAGTCGTATGAAATAGATACACACTCCATTATACATGACAACATTGATGAGGTTTTGCATAGCAATGGTATTTTTAGATTGGATGCATTCTCTTATACTGTAGGGGATTGCCTTTTCGATGCATTTCAGGTTCTACTGCATTTCCATTATTCCTCGACTGACCTTCACAATGGATTGATAGATTATTTCTTGGGTTGTTTAAAAATTGGCGACACTAAGGCATTGGAGTCGTATGAATATGAACTAGAATCTGATTTTCTTTGGCAGTTGCATGGAATACATGATGTCACTGCGTATTTTTCAAAGATGTGGTTGTCTGCATCTCCAATTCTGCCTACACATGAGAGGGGACTTTGGGGAGATACATTTTGTATACGAAGGCTGTCTAACTAGCTCAATATATAGATTGAAATATGGTCATTGACAAGAAAAATAAGATATCTACTATTCAACAAAACTGCATCTGACAATCCATATTGCATTTTGTTCCATGATGCCAATGTCATCAGTGGTCATTATGAACCACTACTGTACATAAAATTTTCCATATGCAATCTTGAAGGAGCTCATATTTACTTGTCCCTCAATTGCAAAGACCTTGAATCACAGTGGAAAAAGATTATGCATCACATAGACTGCCATGGTTTACAACTAGAAACAACTATTGTGTCTAGCTATGGAGATAGTTTGTTCAATGCAATTTGTTGTTTGGTAGAAACAAAGTTCGATGTGTAGTCATTGCGGCTTTACACTGTACATTCATTTTGCAATACAATTATAGGTGGCAGCCAACAGGCTTTTAGCTGCTTGCATCAACACCTTTGGACATATCTCCTAGAAAATATGCCTACAATTGGAAGTTGGCAAGAATACCTTGTAAACATGGCACTGCCATATGAAAACAGAAATGTGGAGGGTTGCAGATTTTATTTGCAATGGTTGTCTATCATATTCAGAGTAAATATCCAGGTCTGGTCGGCCTTGCCAGATGGCAATGTCCATTCCTGGTCTATTGATTCAAATTTTGATCGAACAATTGACATCCTCTCGTTGAAAATAGATACAACACATATCCATTATCAACCTTTGCTTGGACATATCACTGGTTCAGGGTTCAATGTCCATGCCACCCAAATCGCATCGAATATGCATATGCATGGCATGCTTTTTAGTGAGAATGAAACTCCTCACGGTTGCGATATGGCCATATAGGGATTAAACAAAAAAGTCATGCATGAAATTGATCCCAATTGGGATGAGGCCATATAGGGCTTAAACAAAAAAATGTAGACTAAGTTATCACAACTTGAAAAAAGTTATGCATGAAATTTGTCCCAGTTGTGATGAGGCCATACATGCCTTAAACAAAAAACGTAGACTAAGTTATCACAAACTGAATCAGAGTGAAATTCATCCCAGTTGCCATCAGGTCATCCTTCCCTTGGACAAGAAAACTAGAGTAAGTTACCACAACTTGAAAAAGGTCACGCGCGCGAGAAAAAAATACATTGCTACGCTTCCTTTTAGAGAGAAACTCACATATCACAATCTAAAGAAATTTGTTCGTGCACAACACAAAAGAAACAGGTACGGTTTCATATCCCAAAATGGTCATACAACTATCACATTTCGTGGGCTAGAAGCAACGACATGCACTACTAGCAATGAAAACCAACAAACACTTTCTACCCATACTTCCCTGCGAAAGAAAGATGCAAGACAGACCTACATTAAACAAATTAAAGAAAATCCTTCCATTGAATGTGCAATTTGTGAAAAATTGAATTTCTCAAAAAGAAGTAAGTCTTTCACGCATGATTTGGAAGCAAAATACCTGTGCTTGACAGCGCACGATAAAACATTTTCCAGTGGAAAAATTTGTCTTCCATGAAAACGATCGCTTGAAAATGGAAAACTACCACAATTTGCAACCCCTGACCAAATAAGATGTAATACACCACTACCAGATGTAAGTGTACTTACGAAACTTGAAGAGAGACTTGTGTCTCTGCAAATTGCATTTGCACAAATCATGCCCTGGGGCTATAAACGACCCCAGATGGGCTTAACGAGATCAATTATTAATGTGCATGTTCAACTAGATGTGCTGCAAAAAGCCTTGCCACAATTCATTAGCAATACAATGACAATTGTTGTGGATCTGAAAAGATGCCTGCGATACAAAAATGTGTATCAAACAGGCAAAGTGTGTGTGCATGCTGTTATGAAAGAATTAAAGGAATTATGTTCTAGGGCCCTGTACAAAGCACAAAACATTTGTATAAATGAGAACTGGAATAGTGTTCTTCCAGAAGAGGATGCCAACTCTGCAGAGACTCTAAAAAATGTTAGTGAATCTGATACAAGTGATGAATCAGAGAATGAAACACCCGCTGAGACATTGGTGCATGGATTCACTGATTCACAGTGCATTCGTGACTTGCAAGACAAGATTGTCGAAATTTCACCTGCTGAGGAGCAGCGTCCACTTGGAATATTCAAGGAAAAATTCGCTGAGGAAATGAACTTCCCAACACTCTTCTATGGAGATCCACATGCCACTGACATTACATAACGATTCAATTATCATAAAATAGTCCGATGGGAGCTGCTACATTCAAGCGGTGACTTCTCTTGTCACATAAAAAATTTGTTTTTCAAAACAATGCACATAATAATAGAGCAAGTTCTCTCCTGCATGTGGTCCGAATAAGAAAATGCCAGTTACAAGGAAGAAATTTGTTGGCCAAGGATGTCAAGTACAAAGTAAACCTAGAAAAAATTATGAAATCTGATATTGGATACATAGATTTTAAAAACATTCGCACCTCTCCTAACTATTTGCAACAAAACAAGAAAACTATTTTTGCAATGATCCGACAATTGGGCCTGCAAACATTTTTCATCACATTTACAAGTGCAGAGCATTGTTGGGATTCATTGGTGGCTGCCGTATCTGGCCTGCATAGGAATCAGAAATGTAAAAAACAAACCGATACACTGGAAAATAATGACATTGACTACCTCGTAAGAAAATACCCAGTGACATGTACTCGGTACTATAGACATAGAATAAATGCTTTGAGACAATTGATATTCCACGATGAAACGTTTTTCGAAAAAATATCGGACTACGTTTTTGTAACTGGATTCCAGAATAGGGGAGATGAACATGACCACACACTATTGTGGATAGAGGGTGCACCAGTCTATGGAGTTGACAACAATTTAGAGATCGAGCAATTTGTGGACAAATACATAACATGCAACATAGATCATTTGGATCCATAACTTGCCAAAGTTCATAGACATTACCATACAAGAAGTTGTGGAAAACGAAAAAAATCACATTGCAGATACAACTTTCCCATGCCGCCAATGAGAGCTACAAGAATCATAGAGCCACTTAGTTAAGAGGACAATGTTGTTGTAGAGAAATCTAAATCCTTGTTCGCATTTCTAGAACAAGGAGAATTTGACGAGCTGATGAGCTTCGATGAATTCTTGATAGAGCTAAATCTATTAGAATATGAGTACATCCAAGCCATACAATGTACGCTTAAACAACCAACAGTTTTCCTTAAACGAAAACTTTCCCATATTTGGAGCAACAGTTTCTCCAAGGACATGCCAGTTATGTGGAAAGAAAATACAAATGCGTAGTACATTCTCAATGCATATGTTGCAACATCATATTGTACCTCGTATATGACAAAGGTTGACAAATCTATGACAAGTGCATTCAGAAGAATACACAAAGAACATGAAAGAAGTCATATTGATTTCATACAAATGATAGACACACTTGGCAATACATTTCTTAATCTTCAACAAATGTCTGCTCAGCAAGCAATTCACATTGCACTTTCCCTGCCCCTCACTTGTAGTTCAAGAAAATGTGTCTTCATAAACACATCTCCACTTGAGAAACACACATTTGTGCTTAAACCACCGATTTTGCTAGAACAAGAGCTTGACAATTCAGAAGACATGTTATGTCGCTCTATTGTTGATTATTACCTCCAGCGTCCATCTCCTATTAGGCATATCTGCTTAGCAGAATTCGTATCACATTACAAAAAAAATGGTACAGCCATATCAAAAAGAAAAAAATCCTCTATGATACGGTTTGTCAAAAACAATAAACATTCTGACTATGAAAACTATTGTAGAGAAAAACTGTTGTTGTACATTTCGTTCGATGAAAACGAAGAGACATTAAAACATAACTTTTCTACATGGGAGGCTACGTATGTTGCCTCTGAGACTATAGTACACATCAATGAAGCTAGATTTACCTACAATGTTAATCCAACATGGGGTGATATAGAAATTGCAGTTAATGAGCTATAAAACCCTGACAATCCAGATGAGACATTCACAAACTGAAAAACAACCAGAACTCCTTGCGAGTCCTATGACTTACAAGAGGATTTTCCTCGTCCTCGAGTATGTGAAAGTGAAAAATGTATCAATATTGGTTTTCAAGTCACAAAACATCATTTCCTAATTGAAAATAATGAATACCACAAAATAAGACATCTGTTGAATCGAGAACAACAAACAATTCTAAAGGACATTGCGCTTAAAAAATGCTTGAACATGGACACTCATGTGCACTTGTTCCTTACAGGCAGAGCAGGAGCATGCAAGACATTCACAATGAAAGAACTGTTCCAAATGCTTATACAAATCTATGTTTCAAAAAATTCCTCTGATCCTTTGAAACCGAAGGGCATAATAGTTGCATACACAGGAAAAGTTGCATATAATGCAGGTGGAACAACAGTCCACTCTGTATTTTTAATGCCTTTTAACAAGTCATAGTTTCTTCCACTTAGCAAGGAAATGTTGGATACATTGTCTAAGATTTATGAGGAACTCCAACTTGTCTTTATAGATGAAGCATTTTTTATTGGAAGTCAGTTATTGTATTCCATTGACAACCGACTAAAAAGCATAAAAAATGTGCACACAAAATAATTTGGAAACATTGACATGATATTCTGTGGAGATCTTTACTAGGCACAACCCATCCAAGATTCTTTGATATTTGAACAACCTACCGTTAATATGAAAACAGTGACGCATGAATTCTGGAGAGACAATATTAAATGCTTTGAATTTCATACTACAATGCGCCAAACAGATGGAACATTCATTGCAATTCTGAATAGAATGCAGACAAACAACCAAACATACGATGACTTAACATATATCAATTCCAGGTTCTTGCGGCCCGTACCAACAAAACCAATGTTTCCTTACTTGTTCTACACAAATAAGGATGTTGCAATTCATAACATGCACATGCTATCACTCATGCCTGACGATGATATCATCATCAATTCAATTGACCTGGAAGAAGACAACCATGGAAATGTGCCAGGTCATGAACATACAACCACTTTACCTTTGCAGCTTGTCCTGAAATTAGAAATGTTGGTTGAAATATATGCCTGTAACTATGATTCACAGGATGGTTTGGTCAATGGTGCAGATGGAATACTCAAAGGCTATATGAAAATATAAAAACTTGATGTCCTTTGGATTAAGTTCCATGAATTGCATATAGGAAAGCGACAAGCAAGAAAGTTGGCTTATCTATATAATTCAAACAATGCAAGTGATTGGACACCTATTTTGCGAATATCAAAGTTAGTATCGACATCAACAAAGACATATCGACTGAAGATTCGAAAATAGTTTCCGATTAAACTTGCATGTGCACGTACAGTCCACAGATCGCAAGGACTAACACTTGATAATGTTGCATTTCATCCTACTGGAATTCAGATACATGGACTTGTGTACACAACATTGTCCTGTGTCAGAAGCATAGACTCCTTGTATTTACTAAGTCCTCTTACAAAAGATAAATTTAAAGTGAAACACAAAGTTGATATTGAAATGGAATGACTCAGGACCATCAAAAAATGGAAATTTCACTATGATTACCAATTCTTACAAACAAATTCATCTGTATCAATTCTCTCGCTTAACACACGCAGCTTAAATGCACACATGGATGATATACTCAATGACTATGATACAATGCAATCCAATATTTTGTGCTTGCAGGAAACATGCATGACATTATGCATGCATAACAAACAATTCCCAAATCACAATTGCATATCAAGTTACATTACACATGGGGTGATGATATTGGTGAAAAAACATGTACCAATTTTGGACCATATACATATCGAAGAAAAGAATGTTGAGTTGGTGTTTGCAAATTTTTTTTTCCATAAAACAAAAGTTGCAATACTCAATATGTATGTTGCTCCCCATGCAACATTCTCCAACATAGTAGATGTTATTTCCAATGCATTGGGCCATTTCCATCTGAACGGACCCATTGTGCTTGTAGGAGACTTCAATATTGACATGCTACAAAATAATGGTAGAACAAAAGAATTGGAAAACTACATGTGAAATACAGTCTTTGATTTCTTTTGAACAACACAAACCATCTACAAATCGCACTTATTGACCATGTGTGGTCGAATGTGCCTATTCCTCAATACACTACGTTTATCTTAGACACATATTGGTTTGATCATGATACAATTGGTATTGCACTTGAATTATGAGATATACATCAAACATACCGCAAAGTCATATTTCTATGTTTCAAAGCATATATGTATAGTTTGTTGCAAACAAAAAAAAGAAAAAAAACAAATTATCCATCTTCTTAGTTTTCCTTGATTTGTACACATAATGGTCTGGTCACCATATAGCTGGTGTTGTGCTTGAATTATGAAATATACATTATGCAAAAAAAAAAAAAAAAAGGTTCATTCTTCTAAAACTATATGTTATTATATTCATCTTATTGTATTTTTTTTAGTGTATGTACATAGTACTTCCCTTTTTCTTTACATGTTAACTTATGTTCATAATCATTTTGTTTTGTACTTTTGTTCATAGAAACAAACAAGAAAACTAGACACTGCAAAGAACTCCTAACCAAGAATGTAGAGGAATCCATGCAAAGGTGTGTTCTTTTCTGCCCGTGTTCCATATTCAATAGTTTTTCGTTTACTCTGTCTGTATTTGTTGAACTGGTTTGCAGCTCCGATTTTTATTTTTTTTTGCCTCCTTCGACACTCTATATATTCCTCTACATTCACTTGTCTTCGTGTGTGTAATACATATTCAATCCCTAGCTCCACAATCCTGGAACCGGTTTGTCAATTTGTATATCGTGGAACTCTGAATGTTGTTTGGAGGACATGAAACAATAGAAGTGCAATGTTGAGCGAGGTAGTCCACTTGTCAATTTGTATATCGCACAACTCTAGGTGTTATTTGTAGGACACATAACATTAGAGGCCCAATTTAGAGCCCGCCAGCCCACAAGTTTGCGATCCAAAAATGTGGCTAAGTATGGAATAAGGGATCTGTACGTGCTTTATAACATGTCATGTCCATACTTTATAAAAGTACATGTTTAGTATGTATTGCTCGTTACTCGGAGCCCGCCAGTCCTGGAGTTCATCTGTCAATTTGTATATCATGGAACTTAATAGAAGTACAATGTTGAGCCAGCCAACCCACAAGTTTGCTTGTCAATTTGTATATCGTGCAACTCTGGGTGCTATTTGCAGGACACATAACATTAGAGGCCCAATTTAGAGCCTGTCAGCCCACAAGTCCGTGATCCAATAGAAGAGCAATGTTGAGCCAGCCAGCCCGCAAGTCCACTTGTCAATTTGTATATCACGCAACTCTGGGTGCTATTTGCAGGACACAGAACATTAGAGGCCCAAATTAGAGCCCGCAAGTGTGTGATACACAAAAGTGGCTAAGTATGGAATAAGAGATCTGTACATATTTAGTATGTATTGTTGGTTTCTCGGAGCCCGCTAGCCTTGGAGTCCGTCTGTCAATTTGTATATCACGAAACTCAACAGAAGTACAATGTTGAGCCAGCCAGCCCGCAAGTCCGCTTGTAAATTTGTATATGGCGGAATTTTGGGTGCTATTTGTAAGGCACGAAACAATAGAGGTTGGTTTTTGAGATCGTCGGCCCGAGAAATCGCGATCCAAAAAGTGTACATGCTCTATAAAATCTCAAGCAGTCCGCAAGTCCGCTTGTTAATTTGTATATCGGGGAATTCTGGGTGCTATTTGTAGGACAAAGAACAATAGAGGCCTATTTTTTGAGCTCGACAGCCCGATAACCCGTGATCCACAAAGTGGCCAAGTATGGAATGCGATATCCGTACATGCTCTATAAAATCTCATGTCCATACTTTATAAAGGTACATATTTATTTTTCCCTCGTTTCTACACATATTGGTCTTGTCACCACACAGTTGGTGTTGCACATGAATTATGAAATATGCACTACGAGTCCGACCGAGCACTTTCGTTTCCTTACCCAATTTTATGCCGGCGAGTTCCCAACTACATGTTATTGAACTCTCGTTCCCCGTGTTTCGAGTGTACATTATGCATCCAAAACTTGGGTAATCCATGTCTATGCTCGTAGGTTCCCAGTTGACGGAGTGGCAGATTTCATGTCCATCTATATCTCTACATCACGAGTCTAACCGAATGCCGTTCATTTTCATAGTTCACGAATTTTATGGCCATGAGTTCCTTTGTGGGCACGATCCAGATCTCATGCCCCGTGTGCGCGGTATACATCTTGCACCCGAAACTTCGGTTATCTACAATTGGACCCAGACTCGAAGCTTGCGACTCATTTGATAATTTTCTTTAATTAAATTGTACAATATCAATATTTAATATTAATAATTTAGTTCTTGAAAATAATGTTTTTTAGATAATGTTAGATATATAACATATATGTTATATGTTATAGA
>SNQJ01S0045537.1:0-16277 GCA_010110895.2 Picea sitchensis
CATCACTCTAATTCTTTGGATAATGGAGCTCAACTTGACATCTCTCGGGGAAGAGCCCTGAATGAAATGTCGGATCGTGATTTTAGAATCACCCAAGATGATGAGAAGATGAACATGGTTGTTGCTTGCAAGCATTACACCCTATAACATGGCATAAGTTTCTTCCTGGTTATTAGAATGTCGAAGATTTTTCTAAATAAAAATTGTGTGTAAGGTTTCGAAACGTCCAACATTTTGAGTGGACACTTCATCCATCATGAAGGACATAAAAAACTTGTATAGTAAAAAAGAATGTCCAGATTCATATTTATAAGATAAGAGAGTAAATGATCATTGAAAGAAAGAGGAAGAATACATTTAAATTAATTTATAGGAAGTAGCCATTGAGATTAGAGACAAAGATAAATTATTTAATGGTGATAAGAAACATAATAAAAAATAAAAAAAATAAAAAAATTATCGATTAAATTAAGTGAAGACTAAATTTAAAGAGAAAATGAATTACTTGTTAAAATAATTAGATGAAAGGGATAAATTTGAGAATAATACTATGAATAGGAGACGAAATTTGAATTTGAATAAATCATTAAAAATTAAGAAATAAAAAAAATTAATGATTAAAATAATTAGATAGGAAAGAATTAGTAATTAAAATAATTAGATGAAAAGAATAAATAAATGTGAAATCGATACCATAATAGGAAAGAAAATTTGAAGATATCATTAAAAATTAATATAAAAAGCCTAATCTAAACTCCAAAAGAAAGTGAATTCTCCTATTCCTATAGGGAGCAAAAAAAAAACACCAACGGGCTCTTGCCACCCCCATAATACATTACACATTTTGATTTATTAATTATCATATAATTATAATATAATGATTCAACATCTTCATGATTTATACAATCCACATAACCTCAAGTGTTCCAAATGGCTTATATGTTAAAAAAAACACAAGTCATCAGTCTCACTAATTACTTTTACGTGTCTTGAAAAAGAGTATATCAATACCCACAAAAATCCCACCTTGCAACATGATTTATTATTATTATTATATAATGTGGCAAATATCTCATAACATAAAAGACAAACTCTTAACAATAAACTTCAAAGTAATAAAACAATTTAAAATATTACTAATATCTTTATCCTACTATACTTTACCTACACATTCATACAAATCCTATTATTATTATTATATAATGTGGCAAATATCTCATAACATAAAAGACAAACTCTTAACAATAAACTCCAAAGTAATAAAACAATTTAAAATATTACTAATATCTTTATCCTACTATACTTTACCTACACATTCATACAAATCCTTCACCTATATGTAGATGTAATAAAAATCTTAAGATAAAATATTTTATTGTAAATGAGAATTAAATCAGTTTAAATTGTTAATAAAGCATTGTTAGTTTTCATTGAATTAAAAGGCCTTATGTCATTTTCTACCAAAGGCCAACCAACTTAATTAATTAAGATATATATCACTTTGATTGTGCATGGACAAAACAGTGATTTGCATGTAGTACAAGGTGGACAAATGAATCACAAGTGAGCTTTCAGATAGAATTTTGCACTTCTTAAAGCATCTCAGTGTAATGTAAGAGAATCATAAAATACATAATAATATGCATGAACATGCATAATAATATATTGTTACAATATATTAATAATATAATAATATTTTATATATCTTAATATATAAGATATATAATAATATGCATGAGCATGCATAATAATATATTGTTATATAATAATATGCATGAGCAGGTAGTGCAGAGAAGCCCTTAGTGGGTTGGGCCTATATTTTTTTTGGTCCATACAAAGGTGTGTGGGTTGTAGGTCAATGAGCTTTTGGCCATTTTAAAAACAACCCTGATAAAGTAAAATAAATAATTTTTTTTTTTTTTTAAACTTGTATTAAGTAAAAAAATATGGACATTGTCTCTTGTTTTAATGGTAAAGATCTAGTATAAAATAGCAAAATTGTTAATGCAATCCAAAAACTACTAAATATTATTATTTTATTTTGGATTTGATATTTTTTATATTTACTCAAATATAAAAATATTGTTTGGATTCTGTATTATGTTTGGCAAAAATGTGATCAAACAAAATACTAATATTATTTTGGATTTGGTGTTTAATATTTAGTCAAATATAAAAATATTGTTTGGATTCTGTATTATGTTGGCAAAATGTGAACATTGCAAAGAATAACATGTTCAAATTCAATATTTTGTAAAGGGAATGTGAGAATTGTAATTTTTTTTTTTTTAAATTGAAATTGAAATTTCTCTATTTTTATACAAATTTATTAATAAGTGGATACGATGAGCATTTAGTATTTAGTTTTGTTATAGATGATGTAAATAAATAATTTTATATGTTGAATTAAAGTTTTTGGTCAATGTTGCTTGTAAGTAGTGTTTTCTTTTTTTTCAATAGAAAATTAATAGCTCAATTATATGAATGAAAATATAATGTGTTTACATCTTCTTGACCATACAAAGGTTTATAGCAAACCTAGTCCATAGACTATGCTAAAAAAAACAAAAAATACAACAACCCCAAAAGAACCAAAAAGATTACCAGAGATGAAAACCAGCACGCAAGCTGAAAAAGAGATTTGAAACAGGGGGAAAAAATCCATCAAGTAGAAGTCGCACGCCCCCATAGGACTTCAAAGTGTTAACCCAACACTGCACGCCCCCAAAGGACCTCAAAGTGTTAAACAAAACACTGCACGCCCCGAGTGAGGACCTCAAAGCTCTGGCCCAAAACCTCTTCTTGCCAAGAAGGAAGCGATCAAGAGAGTCCAGAAAAACCTAAGAGAAAACAAAACACCCGCTACAAACAAACCCCAGAAGTCACCACCACCGCAAACTCCGTCGATAGCACACTGTGCACTTGGAGTCGAGCCACTAACACCAAACAAAAGTTGCCCTAGACCGGCCCCGAACAGAAGACAGTCGTCGACAGCCCCCCAGATGATAAGTGCAGCATAGGGTAAAAGTCGTCGCCATGGATCGTTTGCTCCTCCACCCAGGAACTGCTTGAAATGGGAGATAGTCGTCGACGACCCATCAGAAAGCCTGGCACCGAAATGAATACAGTCACTGCAGGTATTTGTTTTTCTCGGCCGCCATCCGTAGACCTTCCCGACGACGAGTCCCACCCACCACAGAGCCCTCTTGCCCAGGTCTAAGCTCTCACCCGCACTCATCATTCTTCCTAGAAATTCAAGAATGCAACTAACATAAACCTAGCCACAAAGCCCCCAGTGGAATCGTGAGATACATTGTTACCAAAGGAATTGATTAACACTTTACATTATAAATAATTACTATACGAGATGAGTTGATTAACACTTTACATTATAAATAGTTGCATTCTTAGATAGAATTTTGTAAATGCTAATCTAAGTGTGTGAGATATTCTCATAGTGATTGATTGCATCACTTCTATTTAATTTTATATATTTTTTTGAAGTGGGAAAGTTTTCAAAATGAGTAAAAGTTTATTTTTTTAAGTGAATTAAAGGTTGAAGAAAAAATTTGGCAATTTACAAGTTGGTATTATTATTAGTCTTTTTTCATCAATTTTTGTAAAAATAAATATGGTATTTAAGATTTTATATAATAAAAAATTATATATATATATATATATATATATAAAAGTATTTGGTCCACATTTTTATTAAAATGTGTTTTTTAAGTATTTTTAATTATATTAATCTATATAATTTAAGATTATAATTGTTATAACCTTGATGGGGTGCCACATAGCTCAATGCGCACATGATTCCACATTTCACATTAAAATTTATGGATATTTGGCTCCCCAATTATAGTTTCGGTGACTTACGTGGTTGTGTTGGGAGGTGGTGAGGTCATTTCAGGCAGAGTTCACCATGGATGAAGGATTTCAAAAGTAGATGACGGTTACAAGCTTGCACGACGGAGGACAACAACCTTAATGCCTAGTACAGGGACTTCAATGACCTCATAACAGCCATGATGCAAGCGAGGAGTGGGAACTTAAGCCAACATACAGCGTGGACACAATGGCATTTCGTCTCTGGCCTCTACTTGGAGTGCAGTTGCAGTGGGAAGAAACTAGATTTTGGGGTATTCCATCTCTAGGAGTGGGTCTGGTTTTCTCATCTCAGAGAGCTTACAATTTATGAGCACAAAATTCTAAGGCAAAGGGGATGCTCGAAGCGAGGAAGGGGTGCCCACATCCTTGTGGGTCGACCCATCTTCAGGGTGGAAGGCACGGATAAACGACACTCTTGTAGGAAGAGGTCCAAGTCACCAACAAACAATTCAAGCAAGGATCAACAACAGGAAAGTGGGCATATCCCGGGAGGATGGGGATGCAAAATTGAGTGGTTTGACAGAAAGGTATGCTCTCTTGGCCATGCCCCAGAGTCTTTTTAGGGTTGGACTTCAACCAAGATCTCGTCACCCAACACTCACAACAATCCTACTAGCGGAAATCATGAAGTTCACCACAAGGACAATTCAGCGAAGCATTCTCTGGCACTATCACACGTAGGCACGAGGAGCAACGACAATGATGAAAACACACAATGCATTCTTGGAGCCCTTTCCACTCTTCAACAGTTGGTCTTCGAGCTGCACAGCGAGGTATCTCATTTGAAATTTTACATTGAGCTTTTAGAGAAATGTGCATCCACATCTAGGCCTTTCAAATTCAATCAAGAAGTTGTGTTTTCTCATGTGACAGAGGAGGCAAGGGTGCCTATCCTACCCCCTTCTATTCAGAAATGGAACCAGGCTTGAAAGTCATATGGTTTTCCTTTTGTTTTGGTCTTGCAATTTTGTATTTGGGTTTAACGTTTTTAATTGTCATCAGTTTTGAGGTCAATCGAGAGGGTATGGATCTATTCATATTATATATGTCTTATGTCAAATGATGCCAGTGGGAACTGTCTTTGTCAAGGTATTATAGTTAGCATAATCCTAAACAATCAACTGGAGCGAAGTCGATTTCCAGCAATGGCTACTTACACTCCAGGGAACAATTATTTTTGTAACAATTTCCTATAGCAATCTTTTATACAAATCTTACTTACAAAAAAAGATTCTAATTATTATAACAATTTAATATTAAAAATTCAATATATTGTTTATTGAAATTAAATTTGAGTAGGAACAATAACTCTCTTTTTACCATATTTTATCACAAAAATCCAAAACTATACTTAATTAACCTCCTTTTATTTATTCATAAACACTTAATTTGTTAGTATTAAATACTAATTAAAATATTTTTACAATTGAACCATATATCTACTTCAACGTCCCATCTTCATCAGACGTTTCGTTTTATTAAATTTCATTTTTAATAAAATATTTGCATTACATTATGTAATGGCCTTTTAAAAATGAGGCATTGTTACGAGGAAAATCACTCTATGGCATGGGGTAAACCACAATAGACGGAATGACTACATAAATCAACTTTAATCCCAAGTATGCTATATAAATGAAAATTCTAATGAGGCAATATAAAGAGCCTACCTCCTCTGAACGTTCGATGAAGACCATCGTTGAGCACGCAACTCAAAACTCTATACCTGCAACTTCTCCTCAACAACCAAAATACGCAAGCATATGGTGATAATGTATAATGTTAGCATATAAAATAGCATAATCCATTAACATACATGAAAAATACGCCCATGGAATAATAATTCAAATATTTGCAAGATATCAATTGGACAGGAAAATAGTATTTCTATTAAAATAATCAATAGAAGCATACAAGTGACAAACTTCTGTGTCAGCACGTCTCGGAACCGAGAAACTAAGTCCCTTCCAGTTGGGCCTCCACCACTTAAATCCTCCACCAAAGGAAAGCTCATATATGGGAGACAATGAGGTTCTCCGTCAAAGAGGGAAGAACAATGAGATTCTCCATCACAAAGAGGGAAGAGCTTGGGGTTGAACAATGTGTTCATACTTTAAAGGACAAAGGGATGCAACCAATGAAGTGAAAATTCTCTAGAGTATCTTTTCTCTCAAAAGTTGAATTATCTCCTCCACGCTTGATATGGCTCAATTTATAGCCTTCATGGAACCGGCGGACGTAATCGTATAGAACGTTTCCAGTATATGGAAGGTCAAGGATCATGGATCTCGTGACGTGACATGGAAACCTGACACAATTTTTAATTTTAAGCACCAAACTTGATGTGCGAGGGTTGTAGCGGTGCAACCTGCGTATACGTATGTTGTCTAATTGGTAGGGCACATATATGTGGAAAAATATGATTTTTTGGCTCTGGGAAGTACAAAAGGGGACTTCAAGTCAACATAGGGAAATGAAAAAACCATCTAAGCAAGTTGTGTGGGGTGAGGCAAAATTAGCTATAATAGATGCCCCATAATGTGTGAGGTCATAGGAGTATCTGCAATGGCCGAAATGTATTATAAGTCCCAGAAGTGGAGTAACGGAGACTCAACTAGAAGAACTAGTTTCTCATGAGAATATTACAATCCATGATGACTTTGTACACATGGCTGCCAATTTGAATTACACTGCAGATCCATGTGGAAATATACCAAATAGTTTTTCATGGCCATGAATAGGCAATACAAAGTAGACACATGTCATAGGATGTCATAGTCACGAACAAGGCCCAGTGGAGACCAGTCTCAAAATCAATATGAAGATATATGTATACAATGGAGTACAATATGATCTCCCATGATCACTGAATCCATATAGGTATTGGTCCAATGAATGATAGCAAAAACTCAGGAAAGTTGCTACTATAAATTGATGTCTTCATGTCTTCTACACGATCCGCCAAAGGTGCAAGTCTACATCATGTGAATAGAGGAGTTGAGGTCGAACATAATGAGACTTCGTTTGATTACCGGTCATTAAGGTATACCGTTAAAAAACGTGAGACAACCTACCGATAATGAAAGTAGGTATCAAGGCACCAAGTAGATTCTTACAAGTGTGAATAAAGTTGTTAAGGTCGAACACTTGAAGAATCCATTGATCAAGAGACATTGATGTATTCCCAACTATCAATGGTGGGAGAACCTGCCACTGATGACTGCAAGCCTCTAGGTACTCATAGGACTCTAGGCCTCGTTTCCAGAATAGATGAGTTGAAATCGGTCGAAGGAGACTCGTTGAAAGGAGAGCATTAAAGCATCTCTCATCAATCATCATGAGGTACAAAGCAATATCTTGATGATTTGGAGCAACTCGAATGAAGAGGATGTTCACTGTGTGTCTTTCTCATGCACCAGATGCAAGTGGTGCATGAAAAAAACCCTCTAAATAGAAACCAATAAGTAATATTGTTGACAAAGGCAAGGAAACCACCAATAAGGATAATGGCATCCAAGACACTACATGAATCCCAATGTGTGAATAGATTTCTTGTCGTTGAACACAAGGGAAACTCTCCAGTCAGTGACCAATGAGGAGATGTCGACTGTTGGGCTCAAGGTTACCTACCTAGAATGAAGTAGGATCGGGGTGCACGGTAGGACTACAACTTCATGTAACTCTAAGACACACTGAGGGTATGGTCGATATGCAAAGTCAAGAGTTCTGAGAAATGGTTGACATAGGCTTATAGACTTCCTTTGAACAAGAGCATGAGACATATGGAGGACTCTGGAAACATAGACTTGATGATGAAACTTTGTGATGCAGGAGACATCAATCAAACTCTCCATAGGGACTGGAAGAATAACTAGTCGGAGGAGTAAACTCTACGTAACGATCTCAGCTTCCTAAGGTCATGCTAAACCCAAACTTTGGATGACAAGTGGACTCAAACGTTTGTGTTATATTCAAAGGCGACACAACTGCTGTCAACATAAGATAATATTCATTTCTCGCTCGTCTTTTTTTTGTTTTTTCATAAGAAAATGAATGTTATGATACAGAGGAGGAAACGAGTGTCGCGTGTAAGCAACTAGCTCCAAATAGTGGAACATACCTATGCTCAATGCAAGGAAGTGCATTCGGGTTATGGACACTTGGGGGAATGTTTCCTCTTAGGGTATAGGGTGTCAAGCTACAAAGGATATAAACAAGGCTCTTCTTGGTTGGTGATGCAAATTGTTGAGGTAATAGGCTTATAAGGAGAAAGTGGGAATTGGAAATAGGCTCAATACTGCAAGCAGGAGGATGAAATGCAATTACAACTTAACTCCAAAGAATGTCCTTTTTCATAAATTTAGTCCCCTAGGCCCGAAAAGGTATAAAACAATACACAGGAGAACTCTTCTAGCCAATTTTGACTAGAGTGTTCATTTTTCGAAATTAGTCTACTTGGTCTGAAAAAGGGTTAAACTTACACCAAATAGACATATTTTCAAATCCATTGAACAAGTGTGAAAGAGACAAGTTCACTCGGTAATCTTTTCGCTTGAGAGAGTCGGAAAAGAGCTTAAACAAGACTCGGGAATGTTGTTCTAAGTAGCATATCATGGGGGGGGCAGGGCTCCCATGCAGGACTTCTGTCGAAATTCAGCAACTCACAGATAGCTGACACAAGCTTGGGAAAAACCAAAACTTGTCAAGTCGAGGAGGATAAAATACTTGTAGAGGATCCTTTCATAGAAGGAAGCAGAGGCTCTACAAGATCATCCCAATCAAAGGAAACCATCCTAGGACTTGGAGGGAGCGTACTCGAATAAAGTGGAATGATCCCTTGCGCAGAAGGTACAGAACTGAAAATACTAAGGACATGTTTTAAAGACGCATCACCCCCCAAAATAAGAGTGGGATTGACCAAAAATTGCATCGGCAATATCACTTCCTTAGACTTGTCACTCTCTAAGAGAAGAGTCGGATTAGCCGAAGATTGCATCGGCACGACCACTTCTTCAACCATTAGTTGAATATGATGCAAGACAACAAAGTCAAGAGACACATCACCCCTAAAAATAGGAGTGGTGTCGGTTGAATATTGCATCGACGTGACCACTGGTTGAACAAGATGTGAGACAACATGGTCAAGAGACGCATCACCCCCAAAAATAAGAGTGGTGTCGGCCGAAGATTGCATCGATGAGACTGTTGGTTGAATATGATGCGAGACAACATGGTCAAGAGATGCATCACCCCCAAAAATAAGAGTGGTGTCGGTCGAATATTGCATTGACGTGACCACTGTATCAACCAAAGAAGGATTAGAATGTTGGGAAACCAAAGATGACTCAGAACCCGAAGGGCTATCAAACAAGGACTGTGTTTCTTGTACCATAGAAATAACAGGGAACAAATGAGTTAGATGATCTCCTTTGCAAATCCTACAAAGGAAATTGGTCTTACGTCTTATACGTCAAGGCTTCTCAATCATATGAATGTCACCGGAATGACTTGCAGTGGCTGGTGACATGCTCCGAGCATGACTTACAGAGGCTAGTAGCTCATCTCCAACATGACTTGGAGGGGCTGGTGATGAATCCCCAACATGACTAGAAGAGGTTGGTGTTGTATGTGCAATGTGACTAGAAGTGACTAGAGTTGTGCCCCCAGCATGACTTGCAGCGGCTAGTTGCATGTCTTCAACATGATTTGCATGGGTTGTTGACCTATCTCCAACATGACTAGCATATTTTGGTGATATAATGCCAGTATGACTTACAGTGACTGGACTTGTGTTTCCAGCATGACTTGCAGCAGCTGGTTGCAACATCTGAGACCAAGGTTCTGGGAAAGACTGATTTTGAGATATTGCAGGCCAATAAGAGTTCTGGTATACACCATGGCCCTGCATGACTGAATGGTATATGTTACTCAAGGAATTCGCTTGCGAAGAGAAAGCAACATGAAAAGGGTTACTCGGGTGAGGATATATGTTTCCCCCAAACAAAGGAACTTTGTGAAGGGGTTTCCCATACTATAAAACTGACTCCCCCTGGATGAAACACCAAAGGACAGACGAAGGTCTACCATGGGAAAAGTATTCGTAGGAACTGGCATAGCGGAAGAAGGATAGATGGACGGGATGTAATAAGTAGAATGACTGCCCATTTGAGCACTTTCTCTTGGAAAAGTGAAGCTATGATTGGATCCATAGGAAGAAAGATTCCAACCTCCTACCGTAAGAGTTGGTTGAGGGATATGACTCCCACCAAATGAAAAGGGAGAATAAGGAGGCATCATGCCTCCAGGCCTAAAACTAGGATTCACAGAAGGTGATGACATAGAGGATGGAAAGTGCGAAGACATGTTTGGCATACCATGAGAAAAATGATTAGAGGCCCAAGGTATTGGTTGAGTATCATGATTTGACGTACCACTCGGAAATACAAAAGGATTCATCCCCATTGAATGAGCAAAGACCATGGGTTGGGTAGTGCAAACTGAGGTAGTCACGGGGGCTCCACTAACCATAGCAATGAAAACTCACGACACAATACAAAATCATAAGGCCAACTAATAATCAAAGAGCACACCAAAGTAAAGAAAAATGGCCAATACACACAAACATGACATAGTGATTGAAAAAGGGGCCTCTCTCACTTGAGTAGGTATGCCTCGTCCAAGAGGGACCTGAAACTCCCTTCAAAATATTGGAGGTATCAAAACCATTTATAAGGGTCCTCGTGGGCTTAAAAACTTAGTCGGTCAGATCCCCCGATGAGGTAATCCTCCATAAAGGTTGTGTGTTGTCTGATCCTTATCTGACTCAGGGTACCTGTAGAATAACCCCTGCAAGTAACCTATGTGGCTACCTATGTCAAGCAACTAAAGCCACCACGATATAACCAATGCGCAGACGAACAGTGGTAAGTCAGGTCCATCGTATGGGCACAATAACAAAGCTCGAAATCTTGAAAGCGTCACCTTTCACAGAGGTAAAGGTACTAGCAAGACCCCAAAATATGAATAGATCCCCAAAAATATCTTTGACGCTAAGAAGGTATTAGAAGGCTATCTCTGCAACCAACTTCGCAGAACCTCGTGCTTAACTCCGGTGTGAGTGGAGCATCCTGACGTCACTAATTACATAATGGATTCCACAACTCCCTGGTCAGACACATATGTTGAGTTTAATAGCCTTGGAGAAGTTTACTCACAAAATCCTATTCCAAGACCTTATATCCTATGTTTGTTTGTGTACTCTGAAAAATAAAATCGTTTCTAATCAATTTTAGTTAATCAGTGTTACTTTTAATGGCTTTGTTTACTCAAGAGATGTGGTCGTGAAACTGATGACGTTATCACTCAGCATACCAAAGAAATGAATATAAACAAAGGGCTAAGTCCTAATCTTAAATTATCAAAAGATGGTAAGCTTTTTAAAATGCAACTTTCAATTCAACTCTGCGATTTCAATAAGATGCAAACTCTCCACATATGTCAAGATCAATACTAAACAACCAAAAGAGCAAATGCCAAAACGCAAAATAAGAAAAATATATTTTTTGAATTTTCAATATAAAGAAATGAAAATGCAAGGATTGAATAACAACTTGATATACAAACCCTACTGCAATCAAAAAGAGACAAGCCAAGCATGATATCAAGAAGCAAACACTCAAACCAAGATGCAAGGACAACCAATGAAAAAGATGATAAGAAAGAAAAACAACCGGCAAATTCAACAATAATAAGGTTTTCTATCACTCCCACTTAACAATTAGGACATAGACCCAAGAAGACTCAACAACCATCCAAACTCACCCAACAAACACCAAACTCGGCCACATATATGAATAAATATTATCAATTACAATTTTGCTCCATTTCATCCCTTAAGTTTCATCTTTTTTTAACTATCACATAATAAAATTTACTAATTCACCATTCTCCATGTTTTTTTTACCAACCAAAAGATACAATTTATTAATTCATCATTCTCCATATTTTTTTTTCACCAACCAAAAGATACAGGGTTTTTTAATTATCACATGATCAAATTTACCAATCCACCATTCTCCGTGTTTTTTTCACCAACCAAATGATAGCAACTTCTTAGATAGTGGGCAATGGTATCCCTTGTTTCAATCCTACAAACTACAAGCTTTTAATATCCTAGGTATCAACTGCTTATGYATCTCCAAATTGCAGCAATTTGAGACMATCAACTCTGTCATCACATTTAAAGGAATAATAAAAATTCATGACATCTAAGGGAATAATAAAAATCTATGACTTTGTACAGTTTAWGTGGACYTAATGGCTAAGAATATATATTTTTTCCTAARAAATCACAAGTTCAAATCCAAAAAARGTAGAATGCATCATACCTTTGAATGAATAATTTRTTGAAAATTAACTATACACAATTTTTGATATTTTTTAAAAATAATAAAAAYGAWTTTTTAAAAAATCACTTCATGATTACAGACTAATTATAATTATTATAATATTTATGTATTTGCAATACAAAGTGCATTCATGATTACAGACTAATTATAATTATTATAATATTTATGTATTTGCAATGGCTAATTATAATTATTATAATATTTATGTATTTGCAATACAAAGTGCATTCATGATTACAGACTAATTATAATTATTATAATATTTATGTATTTGCAATACAAAGTGCATTCATGATTACAGACTAATTATAATATTTATGTATTTGCAATACAAAGTGCATTGTTTTTTAGTGTGGCCTAACAATAKTTTTTGCAAACTTTTTAAAATAGTCAACAGGGTTTTTAATTTTAACCTGTAGGGAACATCAGATTTCAACAACCTCATGATTTATACAARCCCTGTAACTTCACTCAATACTCCCAGTTGTCTTCTCTATGTAAAAAATTCCCAAAATCCTATTAATGCTATTAATTTACTTATGAGTGCCTTGAAAAGAACATGTCAAAATTCTCAAAGATCATATCGTGCAAAAGCTTTGGTCACCTTAGAGCTTGACATGTTGGGATGGATGTGCCCCTGAACATAAACAAGTAACCACGCGTTATTATTTTAGTATATAATGTGTGGGTTGCCAACGTTATTTTTTGACTTGTGAGTTAATATTTTTCTGTATGAATTTGTTCTTCCAATGAAGTTGATGCCAAATAGGTCCCTGTTCCCAAGTTTCCCTATTCCCTGAAATGCTATAAAACATAAGACAATAGCACTATAATTTATTTTTTATCTGGAATTAATGAGAGGTAAATAAATGTAACTCAACGCCTAATGGGTAGATTTATGCCTGATTAGGCACAAGCCTCAAAGCTCCAAGGCAGCTTTATGCTTATTCGGCACAAGGCTCAAAGCTCCAAGGCAACATAATGATTAATAGGTTATCTATGCCTAGGGTTAAAGCTTGACTGTACTTTTATGCTTATTTAGTACTCATGTACTCTTAGATTTATCAGGGCCTTACATTTTTACTGTGGCATTCTCTCCAACCTATATATTACTCTATTAGTACTCATGTACTCTTGGGTTTATCAGGGCCTTACGTTTTTACTGTGGCATAGGCTCAAAGCTTAGCTGTACTTTTAAGTTTATTAGGTACTTACTGGGACATTCTAACTATTACTTAGAAGATCCACTTTTCCACACAAATCCTTCAGCTATATAGAATCTTCACATAAAGTATTTTAATTGAAGTAAGAATTAAACCAGCTTAAATGGTTAGTAGTGCACAGTCATCCAGTGAGGTTTCTGCCCAGCATAGTTATGAAAGGTGTTGGCTAAACGTTCTATTTTTGGGGTTTTTTTGGTCAGAGTCTGGTGATGAAAATTTGGATAAAATCTCTATTTTCTGTTATTTAAATTGTATTTCTGAATGTATAAATGGATTCAGCATGCTAAAAAACTTCTGGGGCACTTGAAATATACAAACTTAATCACTCAAATCTGCAGATCCAACCATTCATCATCTGATTTCGGATAAAATCAAACAGAAAAAATTACCGAAAAACAACCAAAAAGTAGAACATTTAAACTACTACATTATGAACTGTTATCCAGTTAAGATTTCTGCCAAGCCTAGTTTTTCAGTTGATTTCTGATTAAATTATGCACTTCTAAACTATTATCCAGTTAAGGTTTCTGCCAAGCCTAGTTTTCAGTTGATTTCTGATTAAAGTATGCACTTCTAAAGCACCTTTAAAAAAGCCTCCATCTGCCATATTCTGCCAAAGGCCAGGGAATTTAGTTAGTTAAGATATAAACCACTTTGGCCCTGCATGGGCATAGTCCTCACACCTTGTTCAAAACAGTAGTCGCCATTGGATTCTGATCCAGTGCAAGCTGGACAATTCAATTCAGTCCCAGGGTAGCTTTTCAGATTGAGGCTTTGCAGGTATTAAAGCAGGCTATCTTTCAGATGGACTTTTGCAGGTCTTAAAGCATCTGAGAGTAATGTAAAAGAATCCTAATTTAATATATATATATATATATATATAATGCAGTAGAAGCTATCTCATAATCTATGTTAAAGAGTCATAATTTAATATATAAATTATATAATAATATGTAGTAGCAGAGAAGCTCCAAGTGGATTGTGTTTAGAATTATTTTTGTTGTTTGTGTAAAGGTGGGCAGTGCCTCAATAAGTTTGTCCACTTGAAAAACTTGTGAAAAAAATATAAAAGGACCTATCTCAATAGCTCGCCTTTTTTTAGTATATTGAGTTAAAATTTTATGAACTTTTTTTTAATATATTGAACTAAAATTTTATGAAAAAAATATAAAAGGACCTATCTCAATAGCTCATAGCTCGCTTTTTTAAGCATATATATGCCTAAAATTTTATTATTTATTGATTTCAGTTTCCCTTTTAAATTGGGTCATTTGTATTATATTAATGGACTCTAAGAAGTGGAAAACATGGACTATCTCTTGCTTCGGTGCTCAAGATATTGCATAAAAAAGCAATACCGTTAATGCAATTAAAGAACAAAATAAGAGGATATTGCATAAAAGAGCAATGCCGTTAATGCAATCCAAGAACCACAAAATAAAATAAGATAAATAAGATATTGCAGTTTGCATTCATATTCAGTATTAGTGAAATTAATTCAAGAATCTCAATGGTTGAGTTCAATATTATGTTAATAATTTGGGTATTGTAAAATAGATTCAGAATAGATTCATTATAAAGTTTGGATTCATATTCAGTATTAATGAAATTAATTCAATAACCTCAATGAGTTCAATATTATGTTCATAATTTGATTGAGTTCAATATTATGTTAATAATTTGAGTATTGTAAAATAGATACAGCATAGATTCATTATAAGAGATTTATCTAGCACCATTTTAAACTTGGATTTATCAAAGCATTAAGAAAGATTTAATTTTTTTTAAGGTGTAAATTTTTTTATTATTATTTTATGTCAAGTTTTCAAACACCATTTTTAAACTTGGATTTATCAAAGTATTAAGAAAGATTTAATTTTTTAAGGTGTAAATTTTTTTATTATTATTCTATGCCAAGTTTTCAAACTTGGATCTATCAAACACTGAGAATTTATCAAAACATTAAGAAAGATTTAATTTTTTTTAAGGTGTAAATTTTTTTATTATTATTCTATGTCAAGTTTTCAAACACCATTTTAAACTTGGATTTATCAAAGCATTAAGAAAGATTTAATTTTTTAAGGTGTAAATTTTTTTATTATTATTCTATGTCAAGTTTTCAAACTTGGATCTATCAAACACTGAGAAAGATCTAATTTTTTAAGATATAAATTTTTTATTATTATTCTATATCAAAGTTTTACAACTGTTTTAAGATATAAATTTTTTATTATTATTCTATATCAAAGTTTTACAACTGAGAAAGATCTAATTTTTTAAGATATAAATTTTTTTATTATTATTCTATGTCAAAGTTTTACAGAGCAGAATGCTATAATTGTTTTGTTTTTTTAAATTGAGCCTAATTTTAATTTTTTTTATGTGGTGTTATCTAACATAACATTAAACACCTCAACATCTTCCCCCAAGTGTAAAACGTCTCTACCTCACTACTCTAAATAAAATACCTCACTACTCTAAATAAAAAAAGTTAAGCCTCTCTACCTCACTACTCTAAATGCAATAAAAAAGTTAAGCCTCTCTACCTCACTACTCTAAATGCAATAAAAAAGTTAAGATTCAGTAATCTGTGAATAGAATGTGAGAATTCCCAACTACCATTCTGTGAATAGAATGTGAGAATTCCCAACTACCATTCACAGTGATACAGAATTACAACATAAACTGAAAAGTAAGTCTTGTTCATACCGAATGGCTTGTATAAATTCCGTTAACATGTGGGTCTGATCACCAG